>CAUYQV010044613.1:0-19450 GCA_963574575.1 Galagoides demidoff | reverse complement strand
CAAAGATACTCTTTGTAATAACAAACGACTATAAAATCCTGCAAGTCTGATACGGCACATTGATTTATCCCTACAATAAACGACTATGGAACTATTAAAAAGAAGCAGCTCTATATGCACTGATTTCCAAAATGTATTTTGTTTTGTTTTGTTTGTTTTAAAGGATTTTTTTTTTTTTTTTTGCAGTTTTTGGCCAGGGCCGGGTTTGAACCCACCACCTCTGGTATATGGGGCCAGCGCCCTACTCCTTTGAGCTACAGGCACCACCTCCAAAATGTATTGTTAAATGAAAAAAATGGAAGTATAAAAAGCTGAGTAGAAGATGCATCAATTTGCCTACAAAATAAAAGAAGAGTAATATTAATATTAATAGTGGGTGCCTCAGATGGGCAGACAAGAGTCTAGGTAAGTTTCTTTTTCACTGTATATTTTGTACTACTGGAAGTGAAGTCCAACCATGTGAATAAAGTATTACATTTTTTTAAATTATAAAACCACATCAATTCCAGCATCTCTTCCTTTGGGAAGCTTTGGCTGGCCCTCTCCTTTCTAGGAAGTTTCTCTCTCTTTCATTCTCCCAAACTCCCCACAGTATTTGCCTCTATTACTTATAGCACTTATCTCATTGTGTTAACAATTTCCCTGGAAAACTAGCGAACATCTAGAAGCTAGGATTGGTACTGTAATCATTTCTATGTTCCTAGGATGCAGCACAAGGTGATATACACACACACACTTTTTTTTTTTTAAGTTTTGCCAAGAGCACTTTTTTTTTTTTTTTTTTTTTGCAGTTTTTGGCCTGGGCCAGGTTTGAACCTGCCACTTCCAGTATATGGGGCTGGCACCCTACTCCTTTAGCCACAGGCACCACCCACACACTTTTTTTTAAAGAGTGAATTGAAAAGCGACTTAATACCGCTGCTCTCTCCCACCCTTACCCTTATCCTATTCTGGTTGTCCACAGGACAGTTTGAGGCTAAGCTCTGTAGACTCACTTTTATGATCTGACCCCAGCCTTTATTAACCCACACCCCAGCAAGTCTTGTGGCTCCTGCTACACCTGATTTTTTGTTGTTTTTGTAGTTGTTTGTTTTATTTTGTCTTTTAAAAATCCGCCTTACTGTGGGTGCTCATGCCTGTAATCCTAGCACTCCAGAAGGCTAAGGTGGAGGATCACTTGAACTGAGGTGTTTGAGACCAGCTTGAGTAAGAGCAAAACTCCATCTCTATTAAACATACAAAAACTAGCTGGGCATAATGTCAGGCACCTGTAGTTCCAGCTACTCAGGAGTCTGAGACAAGAGGACTGCTCAAGCCCAAGAGTCTGAGGTTGCTCTAATGATGACGCCATAGCACTTTACCCAAGGTAAAAGAGTGAGACTCTGTCTCAAAAAATTAAATTAAATTAAATTAAACAAAAGTGAAAAATAAAAATCTGCAATGTCCTACAACAGTTCTTGGTTTCCCAGCTTCCCTGCCAACTTAGACTCCTTTGAGACCAGCTCATCATCTTTGAAGCCTTCCTGTCCCCTTGAACCTTAGTCAGATAAGCTTAACTTGATGTTCTCTCAGCATATGATCAGCATTCTTAGTTACAAGGTGATCACTTATCATTTATGGCAATTATCATTTTTCTTTTTAGTGTACCCAACAAAAACAAAGTCTCTTCAAGGACAGAGATTTTTTTACTTTATCTTACTCTTCCCAGAATTTATGCCTGGCAAATAACAAGTACTCAATAAATAATTGTTGCCTGAATGGATGAATGAACAACTTAATAATAAATGTGCTATATTTTTATGGGCTGCATTTGAAGGCCTTCCATTACTTATTGGGGGCAATATACCCGTATGCTGTGCTTGTCACATTCGCAGCTCAACTTGGCACCTTAAACTGGAAGCCTTTTTGTGTTTGCCACTCTCATGCAGGTGGAGAAACCTAATTACATGTGCCCTCCATAAGCACACAGCCCTCAAAATAGGATTGCTAGATTTAGCAAATAAAGGTACACATTGCCCAGTTAGATTTGAATTTCAGATAAACAACAAATAATATTTTGCATATACATATGTCTCACATATTATTTATACTAAAAAAATCACTGTTTATCAGAAATTCAAATTTGACTGATGTAATGTATTTTATGTGGCAGCTCAACCTCAGAGGCAAATTCCCACATGCTGTCTTCCTACGTTCAGATCCAGTAATCCTCACAGCATTTTATGAACAATGCAATTTTATCATCTGTATTAAATAAATATGCAACCAAAGTCTCAGCTCTGCTTGCTAAAATTTTTACATATATTTAAACACTCTAATTTCTTCAAAAACTCTTTTATAATATTTTCACAGCAGAGTTAGATTCTAATTTATAATAAACTGGCCTCTTAGCCACTGAACAGAATTGGATTTGTAAGGAAGGACTCTCCAGTGACTCTTTCCATCAGTTCTCTGGGTGTTTTCTTGTAGCCTCTGTTCTTCAGTATGTCTTAGTTACAGGGAGATTCTCCTCTGGTGCGGCTCCCATCAGCCATTAGAACCCTGCAGAGCTGCCTGGGGTGTAAAATGCCACTTCCCTGTGGTAGGAAAGCTACCCAGGTCACCTGTGCTGGCCTCCCTCTGCAATCATGACATGTTTGTACAGACTGGGCTCTCCACGACAAAGCCTTTTTTTCTTTTTAAATATGGAACACTTCACTAATTCGTGTGTCATCCTTGTGCAGGGGCCATGCTAATCTCTTCATTGTTCCAATTTTAGTATATGAGCTGCCGAAGCAAGCACTGACAAGATTTTTCTGAAAGTTAAAAACACCATCTGATCTGCAAAGAGGCATTTTCAGATTTCAGTTTCTTAGCGCTGGTAAATGAACATGTAGGCCAAAAATCCAGGCAACCAACTTCGGCTGCACATATTTTCGTTTCAAAGGCACAGTTCCCATTAAATCATATTCCCCTGAAGCTTCAAAGCAGATGACAGTTCTACCCGACACACCCTTGTGTTACACGTAATTAATTTTCCTGTGGTTCTAGAAAGAAAATGTCACAGGTGCCATCCCTTCTTTAACATCCAAACTTAAAAGTTACAACCTAAACACAATCCCTAGGTGTCTAAATTCATGCAAAACAATTGTTTAGAACTTAAAAATAGTAGCTTTGCGTTCTGGAAAAAATCACAAAACGTCACCTATCACTAAGAAGTGGCTTTGGAATTCGAGAGAATTTACATTTGGGGGAAAAAGGGACAGGATAAAAGGGGCTGGGTGTGGGGGGTGGAATGTAGCTTAACTTGGACGAGAAGCATGGGGAAAATGGCTCAGTTCGGGAGTGTAAAATCAGGTTGCCAGGGCCACGCTAAGCCTGGAACTTCACCTCCGCATTTGGTGAGAATCCATCCAGAGACCGGCAGTAACCCCGCAGTCAGGGCAGAGTGCAAGAGTCGGGGGTAATGCCTGACAACAATTTTCAGCAGAACAGACATCTACCACCTAGAAACTATCAGAGGAGAAACGCAGCGAAAGGAGATTTTTCATCTTTGGCAATGGACTGAAAAGATATTTAATGGGTCAAGAGCTTTACTTCGGGGAGACCAGTCTTTTTTATTCAGTTGTTTCAGTAACTATTGCCTAGTAATGAAATTAATTCAAAACTTCGGAGCGCAGAATGTATCTTGGATGCTCGAGTTGCAAAAATCTGGAGCATTATTTATTTTGTCTTAAAAGTAAGACAAAAATAAACTACTGCCTGTCAATTATAAGATTCCAACCTGAAGGAAAGTTCTTCAACAACGAAGGACCAGGGGAAAAGAAATCTCATAGATTATTCAACCGTAAAAACTGTTCTATAAAGGGAGGTTAAGTTTTCTGATCGTGCTTTGCTTCTTAAATAAAATTACCTTATTGTCTAGTAATTTTTAGTAAGCTAGAATTTGTCAATACACCTGTCAAAAATGGAATTTTCTTTGCTTCAGAAACCATTCATTTTTAAACCTGTTGCACTGGGTGCCTTTATGAAATTATTCCTTTTGTCCTGTTCCCGAGTTCAGCAGCTCTCTTCTGTGCCAGAGTTGATATTTTAGGGCTTGTTTCGGTTTAGATTTGGGGTATTTTTTAAACTCGGTTTTGAGGAAGCCTATTCATTCCCACATTATTCGCCCAGTTGTAGACTTAGTGTTTCCCTAGGAATTGTTAACTTAATTTTATTTGCGCTAGGAAGATAAAGTAGAGACCAAGATTCCTGTTTTGGCTGACCAGGAGCTGCACGCCAGGCCCACAGCGCAGAAACCTGGGGCAGGAAACGCGTGGGCGCCTTTAAGACCAAGCAGTGGTGTTACCGCCCGGCCGGCCCCGCCCACGCGGCAGGAAGTTGGGCGGGGCGGAGCGCGCCTCCGTTGCCAGGATACCGCCGCCTCCACCCGGGCTCCCAGGGCTGCTTTGTTTCCAAGATGGCCTCTGAGTCGTGTTTTAGCGCGCCCGGGTCAGAGTCGGTTGCATGTCCTTGATGTTAGCAGAAAGTTAGAGTTGTATGGCTAGTTTTAAGAGTGTTCGATGTCAATACCTATTTACTATTATAACCTTTGAAAAATCCTTCCAGTTAGATTGAATGGGAGAAAAATCCGGAGTGCTTCCGGGTGTACAGGCCGTGGTCTCTTAGCCTTTTTGTGGCAGGGTTTTCACATTCCTTGTTCTTTTGATAAGAATTCTGGTTTTTCCTGCCGAACTAGTCCTGATAGTTAAAGTGCTGTGACGCTGAACTACAGAAACCATATAATTACGTGCAGTTCAGTCGGGTAATGACGCCCCTCCCTGACAGTGTATACACCCTTTGTAAAAATACCTGTTGATATTTCTGTTTTTCTTTTCCTCGAAATATTTGTACACAGATCTGATCCTATAGTACCATTATAATTATTGTTAAGTTGTAAGATCCTTTAGGGACAGAAATTTTGTTTTAAGGGTGGCCCCTGTGGCTCAAAGGAGTAGGGTGCCAGCCCCATATGCCAGAGGTTGTGGGTTCAAACCCAACCCTGGCCAAAAACTGCAAAAAAAAAAAAGAAAGAAAGAAAGAAAGAAATTTTGTTTTAAAAATCTTTATATCTCAGAGCTGTTTCTGCTGGTAACAAACCCTTCAAATAATGTTGCTGAATAATACTAATAGTTACTGAGCCATTTTACTCCACTAAACAGTAAGCCTTAAGGTAGGTACCTCCATTTTATAAATAGAGAAAGGCACGGGGAACCTAATAATTGCCGGAAATGCCACAACTAGTAAATTGTGGAACCCAGCATTGAAACCAAAGTCGTTTGAGAAGAGCCCGCGCGCTAGGCAGCCATTGTGCTTTACTACCTTTGTGAATTCTATATATATACACTTTTTTTTTTTGAGACAGTCTTACTTTGTCACCCTGGATAGAGGGCTGAGGCGTCACAGCTCACAGCAACCTCAAACTCTTGGACTCAAGCGATTCTCTAGTCTCAGCCTCCCAAGTAGCTGGGACTACAGGTGCCCGCCACACCGCCGGGCTATTTTTGGAGGCGGGGTTCTCCTCTTACTCAGGCAGGTCTCCAACCTGTGAGCTCAGGCACTCCACCCGCCTGGGCCTCCCACCACGGCATCTATAAGTCTTAGGGAGTGCATGATTACTTCTAAGCGCAGCATTTTCAGGGAGTAAAGTGAAAGCCTTTACCTGTATTATGTCCCTCTTTGTTAACAGATTTTTATATCAAGTTATTAGTCGTCAGGGCAGTTTAGAGCTGAAATATCCAAACCTAGCCAACTGAGGTGTCAGGTGTTGGGGAAACATAATTAAAAGCAAGCTTCTGCCAACCCCCCAAATCTCTCCGCAAAAATCAGAAGAAAAACAGTTTTATTGAATAAGCATCAAACCAAAACATGATTCGCATCACAGGAAATCAGCTGAGAGATTGCAGAGTCAGAAATGTCACCCTTTTACATACCTCTACCAACACACGCTGTTGCCATACATGTTTTCAAGATAAACAATAACTAGTCCCCAAACAACAGACCTTGACAACACCATTTGTAACTCATAGTTTATCTGAAATTCTGGTAATTGGTAATCTGTGTAAGCTAATAAGCTTCATTTGAAGGAAAAATAAACATGTATGCTAGGACAGTAGGTTTGCAACTTGGAGTAAGGCACCCAACAAGAGTTAGACTCCTAGCCTCTGGGAAATAGGGACGCTGCCTTCTGTGGTGATTATATTTCAAAGAGGCAGCTCCCAGGTCCTTGAGAAAGGCATTCCTGGGTTATAAAGCTGGCAAGAAGTTTATTTAGCCTTTAAAAAGATTTACATACTTCTCAAAGCCATAGGGAAAGACTTTACAATTACCAGTTTTCTCAAATGCTGAAAGAAAGAGGAGGGGAGTCTTTCTCCATAACTGCAGGAGGGACGCTTATTTATTTACATTTTAGATCTGTATCTGTGTCAGGGTTAAGAGACCAGCTCTTTCAATCAGAGTCCCCCTGCATTCGAATTTACACCTCGCTGGTTTACGCTTTCCACAGACATACTGAGTCAAATAGTAGGAAGCCGGAAGTATATTACCAATAGAGAGGGTTAAATTCTCTATTTTGATTCAAATTCTTACTTCCTTTTTTTTTTTTTTTTTTTGAGACAGAGCCTCAAGCTATCCCCCTGGGTAGAGTACTGTGGCTTCAAAGCTCACAGCAACCTCCAACTCCTGGGCTTAGGCGAGTCTCCTGCCCCAGCCTCCCAAGTAGCTGGGACCACAGGCTCCTGCCACAACGCCTGGCTATTTTTTGGTTGCTGCCATCAGTGTTGTTTGGCGGGTCCGGGCTGGATTCAAACCCACCACCTTAGGTGTATGTGGCTGGTGCCTTAGTCACTTGAGCCACAGGCGCCGAGCCCAAATTCTTACTTCTTAGTTTCTCTGAAAGTAAATCTAATTTCTAGCAGATGCTGAAGTGTATTTGCATGTTGCACCAGACCAGGAAAATGTGTCTAAGAAGTTCCAAATAGGCAACTGGCTCTGATGTTCTTTTGAGTTCAGTCTTCGCTCCTCAGTTCCCCTTTTCACTGTGCAGCGTTGGAGATGCTTGGCGGGGAGGATATATTCCCTCCAGAGCTTCAGATACTTGTGCTTCTAGCATACCACCTTAGCTTCTTTTCCAAAAGACTCAGGCTGCTCGTGGCTCCATGTCTTAACACGTGCTCATACCTCAACCTTGTGCACCTTCTCCCACATTTCTGCTTGCTTAGTTCAACTAGCAAGACAGCTCACCTATCCTTTCCTTCTGGAATTCCTCCCTGACCTGCCTCGCTGCTCATTCATCTGCGTCTGATTTGGTCTGCCCGGGGTTCCCAGACCACTTGGCAATTTCCCCTATTATGACATACAGATAGCTACATGTCATGTTTAATTTTCTAGTCCATAAGCTTCATATTTTATATTTAAATATCTTATTTTTATTCCCAGCACATTACAGCAGGATACGTACCTACATAGTAGATCTGAGATGTCAGACTGGTGACCTTCAGGCCTACAGTCCTCCAAACATTTGTTTGTCTCTTTTTAAAATATTTTTAAATTTAAGGCCCATTTTATAATCAAGGTTTACATAGAAATCAGGAACTCCAGCTTCTCTTGAAGAATAAGATGGTGGCCAGCTGGGTCTGCTTCTACGTGGCAGCAGGTGTCAGGCTTAGAAATGTGGCTGCCGTTTTAGATGGGACATGAACTGTCCACTTTGCTAGAGCTGCTGCCATTCCTTATTGCTTCCATATTGAAGCTAAGTGTGACGTGTTATTTATATGGAGTCTGCACTGATGTTTTTCTTGAAGTTAAATATTTCTCAATACCAAAAAAGAGAAAACAAGACTAACAACATCATCCAAGAGTAATGGGAGGAAGCCCATTTCTTAGAGAAAATGAAGAGTTGCCTTGTGTTTATTAGGCATGTAAAATATGTCTGTCCCCATTTTTCTTAAATCCACCTGCTTTGCTTAATAAAGTTATCTTCCTGGGCTGGGAGTGGAGGCTCACACCTGTAATCTTAGCACTCTGGGAGGCCGAGGCAGGTGGATTCCTCTGAGCTCGAGATCAGCCTTAACCAGAGTGAGACCCCATCTCTAAAAAAAAAAAAAAAGAAAAGAAAAAAGAAAAGACATTGTGGCAGGCACCTGCAGTCCCAGCTACTTGGGAAGCTGAGGCAAGAGAATTGCTTAAATCCAAGAGTTGGGCTCGGCGCCTGTGGCTCAATCGGCTAAGGCGCCAGCCACGTACACCTAAGGTGGCGGGTTTGAATCCCCAGCCAGGGCCCACCAAACAACAATGATGGCTGCAACCAAAAAATGGCCGGGCGTTGTGGCGGGCGCCTGTGGTCCCAGTTACTTGGGAGGTGGAGGCCGGAGACTCACTTGAGCCCAGGAGTTGGAGGTTGCTGTGAGCTGTGATGCCATGGCACTCTACCCAGGGGGATAGCTTGAGGCTCCGTCTCAAAAAAAAAAAAATCCAAGAGTTGGAGGTTGCTGTGAGCTATGATGCGACAGCACTCTACCAAGGGCAACATAATGAGACTCTGTCTCAATAAAAAATAAATTAAAATAAATAAATAAATAAAGTAAGTTATTTTCCTGGCCCCTGTGAATATTTGAGTTTTTGATCCTTAGGATAGATACTCAAAAACCATTGGGGCTGAGTGTGGTGGCTCACACCTGTAATTTCAGTACTCTTGGAGGCTAAGGCAGGCAGTGGGTAGATTGCTTGAAGTCAGGAGTTCAAGAGCAGCCTGAGCAAGAATGAGGCACTACAAAAAAATAGGAAAAAATTAGCCAGTTGTGGTGACATGTGCTTACAGTCCCACCTACTCAGAAGGCTGAAGCGGGAGGATTGCTTGAGCCCAGGAGTTTGAGGTTTCAGTGAGCTATGATGATACCACTACACTCTAGCAGGGGCGACAGAGAAAAATAAAACTATTGGGGGTGGGAGATGGGAGAAGGAAGGAAGGAAAAATGTTTAGCAAATGATTACGATTCCAGAATAGAATCTTCAAATTACCCACTTCATCGGCAGTTAAACAGACCTTACCGCCTTTATTTAGCTAATCCTTTAGTTTCACCCTGAATATCTTTTCTAATACTCACTTCATTTTGGTTGGGTGTGGGAAATGAAGGAACAGAAAGGCATGATACCTTTTTTCACCTGGAATAAGGGTCCTGGCCCACGCTCATGACAAGACAGGTTAACAAGATAAAAGCATAACTTATTTAATCCAAGTTTTACATGACAAAGGCTTCAGAAATGAAGAAAAAACACCCAGGAAAACTATCCATTTTTATGCTCCGGTTGGGTGAAGAATGGACAGCCGTGTAAAAATGGGCAAAAAGGGTATCACCTAATGGCAATAGACTGAGGCGGGGAAACTCAGCAAGGCCTGTGTGTTCAGATTCTTCATAGCCTCTCTGTGCAGCGTTCCTGCCTCCTGAGTAGAGGGCAGGACCCCTTCTGCCGGAATGAGGGTCTTATGATCTACTATCAGACAAAGTAGGTCAGAGAATTTCTTTATGTCAAGCTCCTAACAGAAGGCAGGGGAAGGTTAATGTAATATTTCTAGTTTCTGTGACCCACCTTGGGGAAGAGGAATTCTAGTTTCTGTGGCCTGACTTGGGGGAGAAAGGGAAGCAGAAGACAGGAGGGTAAAAGAAGGTCAGGGGAGACTGTGCTTCTGATGCCTTTCCCCTGGCCTTCAGATCAAAGCACTCAGCATGCCAAAGCACCAAACTTTCAAGTATTGTTTTCTGAGGCCCAAGGACACAATACTCAGATTCCTATAGCCACTATTTTAGCACAAACCTGAGAGATAAGTTTCTATATATGCCTTTTGTCTAAAGGCATGAAGTACCATGCCGGCAGTTTTTCAGATCATTATCCACAGAACCTTATACATGATAGACAACATTCACTTAGTAGAACTAGGTACTGTCATGCACGACTTAGGAACAGGAGAAAATTGTTAGTCCTGTTGCTATCAGTGCTTACCAAAATGAGTTTCTAAATAAATGCTATCTTTCCTTCCTAAACACCAGTGAGATATGAAGTGATGTACATCCAAGGACTCAGATATTACATCAAACTGGTCAAAGTTACAAAACCATGATTCAGAAGTTACAAGCATTGTTTTTCATTCCAGAGATGTATTTAATAAAACTTTTGTTTTTAAGGAAGTATTTTCAATTATTATTTTCTCCTAAATTCTTGTGGCTTAGATTTACATTATTTGAGCAAGAGTTTTATCTGGTTACATACAAAAATACAGAATCTTTGTAAACACCACATGAGTGTTCACAGTCTGTTAGTGGCATTTTTTTTTTAATTTCTCCAGAGATTTTTTTTTTTTTTTTGAGACAGAGTCTCACTGTTTCGCCCTGGGTAGAGTGCCATGGCATCACAGCTCACAGCAACTTCCAACTCTTGGGCTTTAGTGATTCTCTTGCTTCAGCCTCCCAAGTTGCTGGGACTACAGGCACCCACCCAATGCCTGGCTATTTTTTGGCTATAGTGGTCATTGTTGTTTTAGCAGGTCTGGGACAGGTTTGAACCCTCCGGCCCCAGTGTATGTGGCAGCACCCTAACCACTGAGCTACGGGCGCTGTCCTGTTAGTGGCATTGACTGTAGAATCTAAGGTGAAGTCAAGGCATAGTGTTTTTCTTTGCTCCAGACGTGCTGGGACATCATGAAATAAAATGCGAGTCAGCTGGGCACAATGGCTTAAATCTATAATCCTAGCACGCTGGGAAGCCTGGGCAGGAGAACTGCTTGAGGCCAGGAGTTCAAGACCAGCCTGAGCAAGAGATTCCATCTCTACAAAAAATACAAAAATTTGTTGGACATGGTGGTGCATGTCTGTAGTCCCAGCTACACAGAAGGCTAAGGCAGGAGGATCACTTGTACCCAGGAGTTTGAGGTTGCTGTGAACTGTGCCAACAGCACTGCACTGTAGCAGGGGCTTGACAGAGCAAAACTCTGTTTCAAAAACAAAACAAGTTATCTGTCCCCTTCTCCTTGACTGGGATTTTAAAGTCATTAAATTACTGTTTTGTTTGGCCATCTTAGTCCTTTCCAAGTTTGTACCACTATTAGGGCAGTGGTTGAGGGTAGAGTCAGTTAGGGGAAGCCTCCTGCCCTTAAGAACCAACAGGATTCCTTTTAGGTCCACAGGAAAACAACTGAAGGATTTCAAAGGATGCATCAGAAACTTACATTTAGTAAACTGGGGGTGAAAGAGTTCTACCGCTTAGAAAAAGAACAATTAAAAAAATAAAAAGAAAAAAGAAAAGAATAATTACTTATATAAATTGTCTTTACTTTGGACTTGAGAACAGCAGGATGAACCCATCACCAACTAAAAAGCAATGTTAGGATCCTAAGAGCCTTGTTTTGATGAAAAGACTCAGTAGGAGCAAGAGGAAGGTGGCCGTGCTGATGAGAAATTGGAAATAGGGCACACATTTCTCAGAACCCGGAAAGTGCCCGGAGATTTTAATTCTAGTCTCTCTTGGAAGGCCCAGACTAAAATACACATGATAGGGTTGTGTTCATTCAGCTTGTCTCAAGTCACAGTCTTCTGGATATTTCACCCACTACGCTTATGTTTTGGGCACAAAGACCACAACATCTTTGGTAGCCAAGGAGACACTTTAGCAAATAGATTTCTTGTATATGACATGAAAGGAGCTCATTCAGAGAACTAAACATTTACTTGTGGTTATACATGAGCAACTGAAGCTTTAAGTATTGTCATTTCTGTAAGCATGCTGCAGTAATTGTGCCCTGTCTACAAAAACAGAAAAATACTTAATCCTTGCAGGTTTTCATTAGCTTCTGAAAGGGGAATGCAAATGTTTTGATACTTGACCTCATTTATTGACACGGGCCATAAGAAAAAGATACTCAATATGCTAAATTATAACATGGAAGACAGAAATTGTTGTTGTTGTTGTTATTTTGAGTTTTTCTGATTCAGAACCTGAATGAGTTTCCATTCTAGGGATAGAGTAGCTCCACATAGCATGAAAAAGCATCCAAAGCCAAAGCAAGCTCCTCTTACTGTAGAAATTTAAAGGTTTCACCATCTAATTGATATCAATTAGAATAAAAGCACCTACTGCCATTTTATTAAACATCCTATTTAATCTCCATGTATCCAGTCCATTCTCTCTTTCTCTCTCACTCTCACTCTGTCTCTCTTCAGGGCTATTGCTTAATTTGATGAAGAAAGCACTTTGTTGCATGCTATCCTTCCAGATTTGAGTTAGAACCTAGATCTTGAATCCGTTTTTTCCTTTCCTTTTTACATTTCTTTCTTTTTCTTTTTCTTTTCAGTTTTTGGCCGGGGCTGAGTTTGAACCCCCCACCTCCAGCATATGGTGCTGGTGCCCTACTCCTTTGAGCCCACAGGTGCTGCCCTACATTTATTTCTTTTTTTCCACATCTTCCTTTAAATACCTAAAAATGTCAGGAAGCAGAAGGAAGAGACCAAAGGAACAAGAGTTCAAAATGTGTTGGATCTGACACACTTGCAGGAGAGAGGTAGCAAAATGTCTGCATAGTTTTGGCTCTTGAGTTTGGGGGCTGAGACTTGTTTAAGCAAGGCAAAAAGTCCTGCAATCCAGGCATATCAACCAGTTCAGTTTCCTAGTGAGTATAAAACTAGCTGAAACAAGGAAAGGTGTCGTACAGGAAAATTTGAGGTGGGGCAGGGTTATTAATACACTGCTTTAGAAATAGGGGTGTGGAAGACTCATATGTGAACTCCAGTGCATACACATATTATATATATGTATATATGTATGTATATGTGTATGTGTATATATATATATATATTTTTTTTTGACACAGAATCTCTCTTTTTCGTTTTCTTTCTTACTTTCTTTTTTTTTTTTTAAGACAGTGTATAAATTTTTCCGTCTTGGTATATTGCAATAGCATCATAGCTCATAGCAAACTCAAACTCCTGGGCTCAACTGATCTCTTGCCTCAGCCTCCTGAATAGCTGGGACTATAGGTGCCCACCACAATGCCCAGCTTTTTTTTTTTTTTTTTTTTTTGTAGAGACAGAGTCCCACTTTATCGCCGTTGGTATATTGCCATGGGGTGTCACAGCTCACGGCAACCTCCAACTCTTGGGCTTAGATGATTCTCTTTGCTCAGCCTCCCGACTAGCTGGGACTACAGGCACCCGCCACAACGCCCGGCTATTTTTTTGTTGCAGTTGGCCGGGGTCAGGTTTGAACACGCCACCCTCGGTATATGGGGCCGGCACCCTACCCACTGAGCCACAGGCGCCTCCAGAGCCCAGCTATTTTTACAGACAAGGTCTGGCTCTGGTTCAGACTGATCTTGAACCTGTGATCTCAGGCAATCCACCCTCATCAGCCTCCCAGAAAGCTAGGATAACAGGTGTGAGCCACAGTGCCCAGCCCACATCTTATATTCAGTTGTGTGAAAAATCACTGGCCAAAATTTTTACATATACAAATTGTGGATACTATAACTAAAATCCAGTATTGTGTACTTGTAGACGACAGGTTTAGATAGACAAGCGGTTTAAACTAAATTTGCTTCATTTTATAGAGTTATGACAAAAGCTATGAATAAAGGAACCCTGGCTTTAGTCCTCTTTCTGTTTGGAGACAGTAAATTTAAATCCTTTGTCCCTGCAGACCAACTCAAAGACAGTAACCTTGGTTACTGTCTAACCTTCTACTGTTGCTGCAGAAGAAACGTACTCTCCAGATTTCCAGTTCTGCGTTCAGTTTTAGAAATTTGGTTGTGTTGAAAGGGAAAAAGCAGTTTTACTTTGCCTGGGTTATTGACACCAAGAAGCACTCCTCAGCCTGTTCAGAGGAGAAACAATGAGTCATTGATGCAGTCAGCCCAGGTGGTGCGTGAATTCCAGACAGAGGCCCCGGAGTTAACCCATGAAGGCCTCTTTTGGAGCAGATCCCACACTGCGCCCGCCTGGGGCTCCCTGCAGCCTCCGGGGGAAGCAGAACCGCCCAGAGCAGGCCAGAGCTGGAAAGGAACACGAAACCCTGAAACCAAATCTGTACCTCCGCAGTGCCAGTCCCAAGGGGCCTCTGAGCTGTTTGTCACTGTGTGATTGGCTCAGGAGAGGGGTGGAGAAATGAAAACACTCTGCCCAGGATATATTTAGTTGAAGTGCAGCTGGGGAAGCGCTTAAACAAGGGAGCTTTTGTCCTTATGTTGAAGTGTTTTTCTTAACTCCTCAAGGGTAAAAAACTTAAACCACTCTACTGATCCCTTCCCCCATGCAATATATTTCTCTTATTTGGGAAATGTGTTTACTCTTGAAGTTCAGAAGCTTCTGGAGTTTGTTGGATAAGAGAAAACTGAGCTACTCTGATGCAGAATGGACACAAAATTAAAAGCACTGACCTTTCCAGGGTGACACAAATAATTTCTTAACACACTAGAAGTTTGCACTCTTACAATTAATTTTCTATTGGTTCCAATTGGAGATTGGGTATTTTCAAATGTCTTTACTGGAACTAATTTATGAAGTTAAAAACATACTTAAGTTTTATAAGCTGACAGAAACCCTGTTTCACTTGAGCTGATTCACATTTTCTGGTAACGAAAGATTTACTTCTGCGCTGATGAGCACAGCTTCTCTGCCACAGATTACTGATGAGCCATGTAATGGCGCCTGTTCCCATCCTCCTCAAAGAGTGACAAAGGGCGGGCACCTTGCTACAGGGCTTTACAAGTGACACGTAAATGCTATGTATTAGGGGTGCATCCCCTGTTATTACAAAATAAAGCAGGAAATATTTCACATGAAAATCCCATTTGCAGTCACGAAGCAAGGGCAGTAACTTCTGAACAAGGAATCCAAGGTTTTAGTGATACTAGGAAACCAGGCTACATGAGCCAAGGTTCTCCAGAGGGACAGAGCCAATAGAATGTGTATATTTATAGAGAGAGATTTATTTTAAGGAACTGACTCATGCTAATGGAGGCTAACAAGTCTAAAATCTGCAGAGTGGGCTGGCAAGCTGGAGACCCAGGAAAGGACCCATTGAAGAAACAGGGAAGAAAAGCCCTTGTTATGGTTCAAATCCAAAGATTCTGGCAGAATTCCCAGAATTCTCTTTTGTGGGGGTAGGGGGAGAAAAAGAGATGTCTTTTTTTTTTTTTTTTTTTTTGAGACAGGGTCTCACTCTGTTGCCCTGGGTAGAATGCCACAGCAAACTCTTGAGCTCAAGTGATCTTGATGCAGCCTCCCAAGTAGCTAAGACTACAGGGGGCCAGCACAAGGTCTGGCTAGTTTTTCTGTTTTTAGCAGAGGTGGTGTTTCACTCTTGCTTAGGCTGGTCTCAAACTCCTGAGCTCAGGTGACCCACCTACTTTGGTCTCCCTGAGTGCTGGGATTACAGGCCTGAGCTAGCTGGCCTGGCTGAAGGGGGTCTTGTATATTCAGACTTTCAGCTTGTGTCCTGGATAATCTTTGACCAAATGTCTGGGCATTGTGGCCTAACTGAATTGATACATGAAATTAACCAACCCACAGGCCTACAAACCAATTTTGAGAAAATTCAGTCATTAAATTCACTTGTTAAAGTAACAAGATTGCTTCCAAGGTTGAAAATGCCGTGAGAGTCTAAAAATGGGTGATTTTCTCTCTCTCCGTCTTCTTCCCTCCTTTCTTCCCTTCTCTCTGGACCCAGGCACTATGTTGTAAGGAAGCCCAGGCCACATGGAGAAGCCATGAGTGGGTATGCCAGACGATAGCCCCCAGCTGACACCAATGTCAACTCCTAGGTGTCCAAATGAACTAGCCTCAGATGACTCTGTCTCCAGCCTTCAGAGTCTCCCAGCTGGGCCCTAGACACGGTGGAACAAAGAAGAACTATCCCCTGTGGTTCCCTGTCTTAATTTGAGAGATTAAAAATATATACCAGGGTGCCAAAAATGTATGTACGTTTTAAGCAATCTGGTTGAAAGTAAAATCGATCATTCCCCCCAAAGTGTATGAATTGCAGGTAAAATGGATGTGGGTACCATGTCTAGGTGCCCTTGGCCAGTAACCTTCAATTCAACTTGGAAAAGTAACATATAAATAACATCTCTTTAAAATGTATACAAAAATAGAAAAACTAGCTGGGTGTGGTGCATACCTATAGTCCTACTGTTTGGGAGGCTGAGGTAGGAGAATCACTTGAACTCTAGAGCTTAATTAAGGTTACAGTGAGCTATGAGCACATCAGTGCACTCCAGCCTGGTGACAAATTGAGACCCTATCTCTAAAAAATAACAGGAAACATTAGAGTAAAGCCTTATATAACACAAAAATAGCTATGTGTCAGGCACTGTCTTAAGCATTTTACAAGTATTAACTTGTTTATGTCTCATAAAAAAGCTGTGATATAGATATTAATAAACTGATATAGATGGTATATAAAAATTTAGATTAATATCTATTAATATCAGTTAAACTGATATAGACATTAATAAAAAAAACTAGTAAATGATATAGCTGTGTTTGAAACCTAAGCAGTTTGGCTTCAGAATCTGTAATGTTACTAAACTAGGCAACATTTGTTGAGAGCTTAATATTCACAATAAACTTATGATACCATTAGTAGTGTCCTTTTTCCCATCTCCACCAACCCTCCTACTTTGGGTAAGGAAAGAGAGGCTTAGAAAATATACCTTGTTCCAACCCCCATACCCAGTCAAAAGTGGAGCCAGGATGGAAAGCCCAGCTAGCCTCTCATCAAAGTGTAGGGTTACCTGTTTCCAGGAGTCAGAGCCCCCAGGGATTGTGAGAGAACACAGCTCAGCCACCACCACTCCACCCGCACCCCAAACCCTTGGAAACACTTAAGCTGACACATGTGGCCACATCTTCCACATCAAACTTGAAGCTGGCTGCCTTTCCCCCTTCCTTTTCTTCTCCTTTTAACAAAACAATTGTCTGAAAATCAGAAATTGGAGGTGCAAATGCCTCAAATGCCAAAGGGAGCCTGTCTCGGAGGGCACTGGCCTTGGTGGTATGGGGGCTCCTAGGATAGAGACAGCTGCAGACTGGTGGGGTCTCTCTGCAGGTCCTCCCTACCCCCGGGGCTTCCAACTCCCCAGGCCTGATGTTGAGTTAATTACCTGGGACTCAAGTTGGTCTGATAAAGGAGCTTAGGCAGCCTAAATATTACCATGGTGCTGCTATGGCATTCACAGCCTGATTTTATTTCTACTTGAGTATAAATTTTTTAGTAGAAAATACATACATGATAAAAGTCACGTGACACAGAAAGCATGTGAACACAAAGAGATCTTTCATCTGGTCCCTGCCCGACCCCCTGTCCCCTGAGATGACCTGTTTCCTGTATCCAACCAAATGTGTTCTTGGCATGCATAACCATAGAGTATGTATTTTTTTAAATCACATAAATGGGCATGCTATGCACACTGTTTTAACCTCCCTTTTGATTTCTAATTAACAACATGACTTGGAGATTATTCCTCATCAATACCTAAAGCACATTCTCATCTTTTTTTTTTTTTAAGGGACGGCATGGCTTTCGGTTGTAGAGCCGTGCCAGCACTTTCCTATCTCAGCAGTCCTCACGGACCACCACTTAGATTGTTTCTCATCTGAAGCTCGGACAAGCCAGGCGTCGTGATCTGCGTGCGTCTTTGTTGCAGTGCCCCGTCCGCGCCTCTGAGATCTCTCCTGCCACGCACGGTGGGGAGGGACAGGGGTTGTTACCGCACGCCCTCCCCCCGCCAGCAAGGCATATGTCACTCCTGCAGGCACCGCTACAGGGCTGGAGTCAGAAAAGAATTCGGATGGCTAAGTCGGGGGTCCAGCTCAGAAACAGCATCCAGAAGGCAGCTCGACTGATCAACCCAGCAGCAGCAATGAAAATACCCCTTTCCAACATGCCTGGCCAAACAGGCCGCCGTCATCGTTTCCAGCGGGACTTTCACTAGTCCCAGGGACCCGCAGGTTCTGCCATTCAAGCACCGGTTTATGTTCCAAGGCAAGGTGGACTAACAGATGGAGCGCTACCCAACTCAGAGTTCTCCGAATGTTATCTGCCTGTAGCTGTTTCTCCTTTGAGACAACCCGGGCAACTTAATTCAGCCCAGTTCTCATATTCTCTTCACTGCGATCAAAGCTTTTGGGGAGCCCAGCCTTTCCTTCCAGGGAAGCCGAAGCCTGAGTCTTGAGTGCACGCTCCCCGCGGAGCTCTCCCTGGCCTGGCTTTGTGTGAAGACACCGCCCTTAAGCTCCAGTCCTGAGCGAGCCTCTCAGCGATTTTCCTTCCAAAGGAGAGTGCTGAGACCCACCTCCCTCCAAATGCTCTCTGACAGGAGGGAGGAGAAACCTTTTTGTATATTGAGGCCACTGCCCCAGCCCTCACTAGTGACAGATGAAAAGCCATGGATTCCCACCACCATGGTTCCAAATTTAATTGTGAACATTTCCCAACATACATAGAAAAAAATTATGCCCTGAACTCCCATCCATCTACCACTTAGATTGTACAATTAACATTTGGATAGGTTTATTTTCTTTATAACATAATCTTCCATCTATTCAGTTCACTGATATTTGAGGCTTTTAATAGCTTAGTTCCAATATTCATTTCATTTGCTTTTAAAACTTCAGAACAGGGGGTGGGATGCAGTGACTCAGGCCTGCAATCCGAGCACTCTGGGAGGCTGAGGTGGGAGGATGGCTTGAGCTCAGGATTTCCAGACCAGACTGAGCAAGAGTGAGATCATCGTGGTGGGTGCCTGTTAGTTCCAGTTGCTCTGGAGACTCAACCCAGGAGTATGAGGTTGCTGTAAGCTAGGGTGATACCATGACATTCTAGCCTGGGGCAACAGACTGAGACTCTTTCTCAAAAACCAACTAAACCAACAAACACCCTGCAGAACAGGGCCAGGTGCAAAAGTTCATGCCTGCAGCCCTAGCAACGTTGGGAGGCCCAGTCAGGAGGATCATTTGAGCTCAGGAGTTTGAGATCATCCTGAGCAAGAGTGAGTCCCTGTTTCTACAGAAAAATAGAAAAATTAGCCAGGTGTAGTGACAAGAGCCTGTAGTTCCAGCTATACAAGGAGGCTGAGGCAGGAGGATTGCTTGAGCCCAGGAGTTTGAGGTTACTGTGAACTGTGATATTGCTACTCACTGCACTCTAGCTGGGGTGATGAAGTGAGACCCTGTTTAAAAAAACAAAACATTTAGAACCGGATTTTTTTTTTTTTTTTTTTTGAGATGGAGCCGCAAGCTAACCTCCTGAGTAGAGTGCCATGGCATCACAGCTCATAGCAACCTCCAACTCCTGGGCTCAAGCGAGTCTCCTGCCTCAGCCTCCCAAGTAGCTGGGACCACAGGCCATTCCGAGTTATTTTGACAGTTAATTTTAATGAATGAGA
>CAUYQV010044611.1:0-36087 GCA_963574575.1 Galagoides demidoff | reverse complement strand
TTATATCCTTGGTTTTAAAAATCTGTTAATTGTACAGGGGTACAAGTGAAACTCTGTCTAAGAGTAGAATCAGGTGTTTTACAACTATAACTGAGAAAATGACATGAAGGCTGTGTTGATCAGTTTGATGGAAGTATTTCGTATTGCATTTTAAAACCCCACACTGTACCCCTGAAGTCCATTAATTTAAATCTTTACCATTAAATAAAATTAAAAAAAAAAAAGAAAGAAAAGTATAATAGCAGGATACAATAAAAAAGGAAAACTATTTAATGTTTACTTAACCTAGTAATTCAACTTCTAGTAATCTATTTCAAGGAAAAGAAGGCATTCATAATCGTTCATGAAGAAAACTTCATTTGCATAATTACATATGTATACAATAAAATCAATTGGAAATAATTGTTTGCCAATTTAATACAATTACTAAATTACGTCATGCTATACTATCATAATATTAGTATTGATGGCTTCTCCTGAACAGAAACGTTTCTCATGAATAATACAGTACAAAGTAATAATACAAGATAGAAAGTGTGTGTGCACTGTAATATCTATTCCACATGCACATGTACTCACACATACATTTCCAAAAAGAAATACACAAAAGTGCTAAAAAATTTAAGATCACTTTTTCCCCATCTTTCTGGCACCCTTTCTCAACCTTTGATGATAAAATTTTGATGACCTAAAGGGACCCCATTTTCTGTGATTCTTTTGAACATGATTCAACTTTTATTTGCCATTAATAACAAAGTATGACTTCTTCCATAGTATATGAGTGTGTTGGCAAATTCTTTGTAAATTTTTTTAATGAATATTTTGTAAGTTAAAGTACAGTTATCTACAATTTCATATGCATTATATATGAGCTGAAGGTCACAATATACCTTTGGTTCATGACATGTAAGATGACCATGCCTTGCCAGGAAGCCCAAAATAAGGAAATCGAACATTATAAATGGACAAAAACAACCAGGCAGAGCTCTAACGATTTTTTTAAACCCTTGATCAAACAGCATCTAAAATTATCAGTAGTCTGTCAATGATTCTTTTTCTTTTATCAATTCAACTTCTTGGTGATAGGTTTTTGTCACGTTAAACTAAAAAACTTCTGAGAGATTTGGTTGTGTTGATGCAGTAAGATACTTATAATGTGTAAGTTTGTATTTAGTATTCTATCTTTTCTACAATACATTCGAGTTTTTGTAATCAGATTGATATCATGTATGATGTTAGGTTGAAGTTTGCAAATATTCTAAGAGGTCATTAAATCAATAACTTAAGTGATCCATGTTGATAGTTAACTTAGTAATACAAGTCCAGAAAATATCTATAAGTTTAAACTTATCCAGAAAATAAAATAAGTTTAAACATGCATGTAAAGTAGCCAGAGTGGTGCCAGTAGCATTCTTTTGTTCCATCACTATTTCAAAACACCTCTTTTCTCAAATTCAGGCAATGCTCCTTCCCTGTCTCCTTTGAAATTCAATGACCCTTCACAGGTCCAGCCTTACCTTCTCTTCATTGGTAGGATTTATCTAGTCTAGCTTCTCATGCTCTTCCACTGGAAACCTTGGCGTGACCTCCACAGTCTTATGTTGAAAATAACAAATGCATTCATTTTAACACTGAGACCACGGATGCTATAGTTTAATACAGTTTTATACAGTTTATATATCTACAGTATAATTGGCCTTGGCCAACAGAATAAGAAAAAGAAAAGCAAGGAATAGTTGATAAGACTCCCAATATGTACAGATGATAAGATCATCTGTCTCTAAAAGTCAATACAATCAATAGATAAATTATGAAATAAGAGATTTAAACAATTTTGTCAGATGCAAGATACTACATAGACCTAAAAACTTTATTTAATGACTGTAGGCTGTCAACAATAAATCTAGAAAATATATTTAGAAGTAAGATATTGACATTAGCAACAAATTTATAAAATAAACCAAACAAGATTCCCAAATTGGCTTGGCTACGGATAAACTGTTAATGCTCAGATGCAAGTTGTAGAGAATGAGCCAAATAGAGAGATGTTTAGCATATGATATTTAATAACATAATTCTTCTCAAATAAACATATAAACTGAATTAAAACAAAAACCAATATTTCAGTTTTATTTTTGATAAATCAAATAGATTATATATTTATGTGAAGAAAAGTCTTATGAATAGCTAAGCAAACCTTACGAAGAAGAGTATAGAGGAGTTGTTTCTTTTTTCAATGTTAATGCATGCTGCAATAAAACTATAGTTAGTAATAAAATAATTTAGCCTTTCCATGAAAAGATGAAAAAACTAAATCAGGATAATTGAGAGATCAGAGACAGAACCGGTATACACAAGATTTAATATATGCTTATTGCATCAAGTATCAGTGGAAATGATAGATGGTACATAAATAGAATTGAGAAAACTACTTCACTTAAAGAAACGAATTTTTTCTCAAACATCACAAAATGCAAAAATCAAACTAAGTTCAAGGCATAAACATGAAGGATATACCTAATAATCAACTGGGAAAAAAAATTAAGAACATTTTTCTCTAGATGGAGAAAAAGGGGATTTTTAAAGAAAAATTTAAAAGCATGATCCCAACTAATATCGATCAATTTGTTGATAAAAGGCATAATGTTTTCTTTTCGGTGAAAGGCACTCAGCAAAGGTAATAGATTAATTACCAAATGAGAAAGTACATTTGCAAATTTTATGAATAATTAATTTCCAAAAAAAGAAATTCAAAAACCTGAAGATAGATAAAGTGCTACTTAAAATTCTTAATAAACAGTAAACTGCAAATTAATGAGTTTTGTTCAGAAAAACAGAAAAGTTTATAATTTCAGATATTAGTGGATATTTACTAACACAGGAACCTTCCTATGGCACTGTCTGAAGGAATAGGGATTGGTTGAGCTGTTCTGCACAGCGAGTTGATCGAGATGGCACATGGTCAAGTGTAGTATGTGCACGTTTATGGACCAGAAGTGCAGCTCCAAGGTATATGGCCCAAAGAAATTCGCACATTTTTTCATAGAAGACATATGTGAAGATGATCCTTATTGTCATGGTTTTTTTTGGGGGGGGGGAAATTGGAGACAATTTGAATTTACATCACTAGGGAAAGGGGTAGGGGAAATGAGATGCCTATACACACTGAAATATTATGAAGTCAGAACTAAAAATTATATACATGCACATATAACAATATAACAACAAAACTTAGATTTAATAATATTTGGATTCATTTAACATTTCAGATTATATGAGGGTATACATGATTAGGTTACACTGTTTGTGGTTCTAGATATAGTGCAAGTTGTAGCTGAGCCCTTCACCCAGGGGTGTGCTGTATACCCTACATAATTCTTATTAGGTGAGATCCTATCCACTGCCCTCCTTTCTCCCCTCTCCCCTAAATTTAGAAGGATTTCCTCCCCCACCTGAATTTAATTGTGCTTTTATCTCCTGTGAGCATGTATTAGATTTTTGTAATTCAAAACTTAGTAGGAAAAGAAAGAAATAGATGACACATATGTAGATACGTGTGTATACACGTATATATACACACACATCACTATACCTCACTTTATGTATACACATAAATTATATGCATTCATAATAGCAATATGCACGTTGCAATAGCATGTATGAACAATACAACATACTAAGGAATATATAACTGTGTATAGCCAAGGTGGTAGGAGAGCAGGGAAATACTGAAAAATAGGGATAAAACTGAATGAATGAATGAAAACCAAACCAATAAACCAAACTAAGAAGGAACCTCGCATGAGTCAATGATAACAATTGGCGTTGAAGTGGGGGAGTATAATTAACATAATACTGATTTTGCCTGCTGCTTCTCTGCTCAAGTCGCGACCGCAGTTCCCAAGCAGCAGAAAAAGATGCAGCCCCTGGACATCTAGGAGCTGGCCGAGCCGGAGGAAGTGGAAGCGCTGGAGCCCGAGGAAGACCTGGAGCAGTTTCTGCTGCGGGTCATCAGCGAGATGCGCGAGGACATCGCATCTCTCACCTGTGAGCACCGGCGGGCGCACATGCGGAACAGGAGCAAGTGATGGGAGATGGACCCTGTGCCCTTCCAAATAAAAACCCAGGTGCAGGCCTTGGAGGAGAGCACCCTGATCACCTTCAGAACCCAAACGACAGAGTCGAGGGTGACCAACAGGTGCGAGAAGGCGGAGAAGGTGAAAGAGATGGCGAAGATGGCAGAGATGTTGGTGGAGCTGGTCGGGCAGATAAAGAAGAAGGAGTGGTGGTGAAGCAGCCTTGGAGGTAGGCGGGGGACCTGCGCGAGCTGGCCGGAAACTGCGGGAAATTAATAAAGATGGTAGGGATGGGAGGTGGGGGGAGGGAAAGTAACAACACGCTTAGTTTTTAATTTTGAACTGCATACAGGTTAAATGTTTCATTATGATGCTAATTTGGAGAATCAAGGTTGGTTTGTTTTTTGGTTGATAACGTGTTTGGTTGTAAACTAAGGGATGATCAGTAGAATAATTACAGGACAATAAAGTTAAAGGTCGCTCAGGGGACAAAGCCAGGCAAGCCAGGCTGTCCAGCCAGGTGGGGGCAGGGAAGGTAAGTGGGTGGCCACAGGGAAGGCTACTGGACAGTTGCAGATTGTGGTGGAAGACTGAAAGGATTCCAGTGGCGTCCAGAAGAGGTGGTGTCCTGCTTGGTTGAGGTGGTGAGGGTTCTGGGCTGTTCTCTCAGGGCTGACCACTTGATGAGGAGTTTCTCCTAATTGTGCTGTAGGCACACAGCCAATGGAATCTGGTCAACTGATGGAGCTTGGCAGACACCCTGGAGAAGCTGTAAGCAGAGAGCCTTCTGTTTTCTCTTTTTTCCTCTGTCTACCCTGTGTCCTTCACTTACACTACGTTTCTGCTGTGGTCTGTGGTTGATGACCTCAATATGAGTTTTTGATTGTTAAATGTTTTTGTTTGGGGAAGTAACTTTTGTACGGAAAGTGCTCTCACATTAGGGCCTGGACTGTTAGCTCTTGCAACAGTCACCTTTGTTCCTTGGCTTTGGTGCTTATTTCTAAATTTTGAGGTGCTTTGCTCTTTCTTGTGTGACCTGATAGCTCCCTGGAACTTTGGGTCTGCATGAGTTGGAGTTCTCCAGCTCTGGAGGTGCTGAAGGAGCTCTGTTGATTCTAGAAGACAACCCCATGCAGCAGCTGCTGAAGAAAGGACCAGACTTCAACTGGAAATGTGGATAGGGCTGATCTGGATAGGCCTGATGAATCCGGAGAAGGGGTAGAGAATAGTATTGTCTGTATTGGGGGACTTTAATTTCTGTGTGAGACCAAAGGAGAAGAGATATATTTTGTTCAAAATTTAAATTCTGTGTGGTACATTATCTGATGTAATTGTCTGGTGAGTTTATTTATAACCTAACTCATCTTTATCTGATTTGGAACATAGACTGCAGGATGCAATCTTGATATTCTGTATGAGTTGATGTAATACCCTGATGCATTTCACGGGATCCTGGGCATAAAATGGAAGAGATGTTTGCAAAAGACTTTAAGTGTTAGGAGAGGAAAGCATGGAATTGTCTGCGTTGGACCCTAAACAGGACTGGGAAGAGACATCTTTAAGGTTGATACATTGCCTAGCTGTAAGTTCATTTGAGTAGCAGATCTGACAAGTATTTGAGGTCAAACACTACCATGTTAAAGAAAAAAACTTACCGTGTTAATAAAAGTATTCATTTGCTTGAAAAAAAAAATTCTGCTCCATGTTCCTCAAATAGAATATTATTCTGAGTCATCAAATTATTAATAGGAGCATCTTAGAGATCCATATCAAGTAGTAAGGTACAACTATTAGGTATCAACAAAAATTTAAAACAGAACAAATAATGCCAGTGCAAAAATATCGTGGAATACAAATAAGAAAGGTGCTTAACACCAGAGTTAGTGTCAGCATCATGTATATGACAAGAAGGTGACAGGGCAAAAGTGTGGGCTCGAAAAAGGTCCCGAGTGTAAAACAAAACCCATAAAACCTGTGAGGAAAGAAAGAGAGATAAAAGGTGGCACAGAAGACAATAGTATCTCTCAATTTTTATTACAAAAGCCACGAATTGCTGAGTTTGGCTGGATTTCTTATGGAAAGTACTGAATAGGCAAAATGATGCATCTCGGTTTGAGACCACCTGGGACAAAGAGCTTGCTGCTATTACCACAGCTACTATAAATGGGGTCAATATGCTTGGTCTAATATACTCAAAGTTGGTTTCCTGCACAGAAAAGAGTAGACAAGTATTTTAATAGCCTGGTCAATTTTTTAGTGAAAATTTTAACATAATGATTTTGAAAAACTTTTAGGTTTAACACAGAAATGGAATTATAGTACTTCTACATCTAGGGAATTTTAATATTCACTTTTAAGGAGACTTGATTAATACTTCGTCCCATTCTGAAACTTAATTAACTAAACCCAATTAACATTTTAAATGAATTGATAAATTCAGTGTATTGAATTTCTTTTTAATTATTTACATTGTTAGACTACCAAACGAAAACTTGGCAAGCAATAAAGTAAATCTTATAAGTTGATTACATTAAAAGTAAGCTGATTAGGTTTTCTTAAGTGTTTCAATGTGGTTTACAAACTTAGAAAGATTTTAATATAAAATCACAAGCCTAAATCACCTATTGAGTCACAGATTTTAAATTAAAATTAGAGATGTATTTTTTCCTACACCTTAGTATACTAAACATTACTTTATCATTAAAAGTCTCCAAAATATTAAATATACTTAAATTATTCCATAATACAATAAAGAATGCTATAGGTTGGATTCATCTCCTCATTCTAACAAGGATTTCATATTTCTCCCAATTAACATATGCTAATCACTAAAGAAAAATAAAGTCTTGTCCTCTCATGTTAAGCAAGTTGGCAGCTCCAATCCATCCTACAATGTCAACCAGAAAGACCTTCCAGCTATTGCACTGGTCTAGCTTATTAGCCTCAACAAGGAGAGGTATGGTAAATACTATTATAAATATAATGAAAAAGTCTTACGCTTTTAAAAGTGGGTAAATATGGAACTCAGGTTCAAAATATATTAATTTTTAAGTTTCATTAAATTATCCCTAATATTCACTACTCAGGTGTGCTTTGTATTAATTGGACTGTGTGTGATAGAAGTGTCCTTTCTTTAAAAAATTATGGTTACCCAATGCAAATATTTAAAAACATATTTAATATGGCAAAAAATAAATGAATATTGTTCACTTAGCAAAAATAAATGAATAAACATTCTCTATCAGTTACCTCTTTAAAAACATACCTCTCCAGGAAATCTAAAAACCTGGATAATAGTCACAAAAATCCATTTCTTAAACTGAGGGTTGCCTCTGTCTACTAAGAATAGAAGTTAAATAGTCTAAAGCTAACAACAAACCCTTTTTGGGTGGGGAGGGGAAGCTAGAAAAACATATTTGCAATTAATGTTTATTTCGATGTTTTCTTTTTAATTAACATTGTGATTTTTTTTATTTTTTACTTTAACCCAGAAATTTGGTTCAGTTTGGTTATTAAGGTTTTGACGGGATTTTCAAACAAAAATAAAGAATGAACGTAGTTGCCTCAGGTTCTATTTGGAAGGGCATATATATTTAGTCTAAATATTTATTAGCTTCTGAAAATAATGTGCCTCTCATTTAAGCAAAGGAATTGCATATACTTGTAAAACTTCATCCCTCTAGCTATAGACTTGCAACTCTGTAACTGGATGATTTTAAAGTTAAGTCCCAATTGCCTAACACACAGTTAACACATATAATTAATTATTATTGAAAATGCTCTCTGATTCTTGTTTAGAAATTTGGGGGGAAATTATAAAATTAAGGATATTCTAGGGTTTAGTGTGGCTCTTTACTCCACTGGGTCGAATGCATGACAGGAGAAAACAATAATTCAAACAAAAGAGCAAAAGTAATCAGGGAGAGAAACAAAAGCCAATGGGTGTGCTACAAGAGTAGAATCAGCATAAGATATGAGGTCATATGTATGAAAATAGGGGGAGGATTGGAAGCATAGACAATCAGAAATGGTTTGGGAAATTGAACTACAAAGCAGCACTACACCAAATATTCCCAGAAATAAGTAATGAGAAGAAACAGGGCATTTTATTTTCATTCATGTTTGTTTTGCTTTTGTGGTTCTGGTTAGTTTCTTTGACTTAGTGGGGCCACAATCAGAATAACTTCTAACAGTAAACAAGTTATCAGTGTACAAACACTTGCAATTAGGTAATTGCTGTTTGTCTCAATGTGCGAACAGACACATAGGTCACTATAGAGTTTTCTTCTCTGATTCAAAAATAATTATTGAGAGTTGAATGCCATTGTTATGGAAATAAAATTAAAAACAGAACCTCCTCCCAAGCCCCAAAACATCTCCACAAAGGTAGTAGAGAGAGAATTTTGATTATTGTATAAGCATGAAGACAGAATGTTACTAGCATCACAGGCAGTCTGCTAAGATATTGCAAAGACAGAGAGAAATCTTCCCCTTTTCTATAGACAAATAGATAAAATTCATTACATATGTGCTTTTCAGATAACTAGTCTTCAAGTAAGAGGACTTAAGAGCCCCATTTGACACACATAGTTTGCTCTAACTTTATGTGGTAATTAGAGTGACCATCTGTGTTAGCTAACTGGCTTTATGCAGAGTAAAAATTAACTTCTCAAATCTTTATCACAGGAGGCAACTTTGCCAATGGAAGCAAGTGGCGACCAGAGTTAGGCTCTTTCTCTTCCACAAACTAGAGACAGAATGTTATTTTCTTCATGATTATATTTCAAAAAGATATCTCCCATCTCCTGGGTCCTGGGGGAAGACGTTCTTGGTCATATAGCTGGCAGAAGATCTATCTACATACTTTTTAAAAGGATTTATATACATTTCAAAGAGAGGAGAAAATACTTCAATTTACAAGTTTTATAAAGTGAATGCTCTTTCTTTTATAAAGAAATGAGTGAAGAAACACATCTCTTCCTTTATTTTCCACAGAGAGAATTAAGCTTCTCATTTTTAATTTGTGTCCTCACACTAGACTCTGTATAAGATACAGTACACTAAAGATAAAGTTTCTACCCTTAAGACATGTCTAGAAAAGATATTTGAATAGGTCTGAGAATTACCATGTTCATCATCTATCCCAATTTTATATGATCTAAGACTCCTAAGTGTTGAAATAACTTGTGTACATCCAACTCAGTTAAAAGACTCATTTTTCTTTAGTAATATATCTTTGTACGTAGTACTCAAATAATATTGTTGTTACCCAACCAGATTTGTTTGCCTGCTTCCAAGGAGAAGCCAAAAATGTTTAGACAGCAGAGTTCATAGCAGAGAAAAAGTTAATTCTGCCTGGCACTAAGAGGGGAGACAGGAGAAATTTCTCAAATCCACCTCCCTAAGAATTTGAGAAGCAGGGTTTTTAAAGGTTAGTGGGTAAAGAATTAGACAATTAGGTTTGCTAATTAGCGGAATTCAGCACCAAACCATCAGTTACTTGATATAGGCCGCTGGCCAGGGTGGGTCAGCTAATCCATAGGACCAGGAAAATATCTCAAAAATTATATTAGGTTACAAAAGGATGATGTTATCTACAGAGAAAGCTAAGAATCTTGTGACCACCAGAGTGACAATTATAGAGAAGCAAACAGGGGACAGTGGCTAATTATTATCATTATTTTCAGCTGGACCTTTGCCGTATTTTTTTTTTCTTTGCCGTATTTTAAACTAGGCCCTTACCACAGTTCTCTTACCTTGCACACCTTAATTAATTTGTAAGAGTGGTTTAAATATATATTTATTTCAAACCAATAAGATGATTTTGTTTTCAAACATACTAAAAACTAAACTAATTTGAATAAAATAGCATTGAAGATGCATAATAGGCTCAGCGCCTGTGGCTCAAGTGACTAAGGCACCAGCCACATACACCTAAGGTGGCAGGTTCGAATCCAGCCTGGGCCCGCCAAACAACAACGATGGCTGCAACCAAAAAAATAGCCAGGTGTTGTGGTGGGCACCTGTGGTCCCAGCTACTTGGTAGGCAGAGGCAGGAGACTCGCTTGAGCCCAGGAGTTGGAGGTTGCTGTGAGCTATGATGCTATAGCACTTTACTGAGGGAGACAGCTTGAGGCTCTGTCTCAAAAAAAAAAAAAAAGAAAGAAAGAAAGAAAGAAAGAAAATGCATAATATACAGACTACTATTTCCAATTATACTCATTCATGCACCTGTTCAATGAATTAATCATTTACTTAATGGGTATCTTTTTAGCAATAATATATACTGGTCACTATGTCACATGCTAAAAATTATATCTTGAAGAATATGTTAAAACAATGTTAAAATTTTGTATTCAGGCAAAAGTAGATTCAATTTTTATTTTTTTCTATAGTTGTGCCAATTTTAGTAAGTTTTGTTTAGTTTTCTGATTCAAATTCTTTACCTACAAAACAGTAACACAATATACACATTTCACTGGGATGATGTAAGAATTGAAGATCGTACTTGAAAAACTAAACATAGCATTTATTCTTTAAAAATGCTCAAAACGGTAATTATTACTTTTAATTAATATGAAAAAGATATGTGTGTGTATGAGACTATTGGTGGAAAAAAAAATTTACTTGTTTTGAGTTTTATGTGGGAAGGGGATCAGAGAAAAGGCCTTGGTAATAAATTCTATTTGACCCAGATTTAAAGACTGATTATGGGTAAGGATGTCAGCCTTAGAGGGACTGGAATGTTGGTGGGGGAAAGCAGCTATTCAATCTCGGTCTCCTATTATTAGTCAGAATTATCATGTTCAAAAATATTGTGATATTGTCCATACAAACGAGAAAATGGAAGCTGAGAAGGTTTAGTAATGTTGGTAGGTGCTTTTTAAACTATCGATGATAAAGGGCCAGTTATGTTTGCTTGCATAATGATTATATAAATTCTAAAAGAAGGACCATGTTAATTCATTAAGTTATAATAAAAAGTATCAGCTTTATTTCTTCTATAGATTGGTCTCCTATATCATTAGCCAATTCCTGAATGGGTCAAAGGATCATTTCATTAGAAAGTAGTGCTTGAGTCAACTGCTTTGCCACAGACACATTTCTAGAAAACCCTCTTTGCTACAACTGTTCATTAGCTTCTCAGTAACTGTATATGGTGTTTTTATTCTTAGGAAACTGAAGTACTACATTGCACAAATTCTGAAAAGCAGTAATGTTTCATGCAAAATATTGAACATCTGCTACTGTTAGATTTGTATTTCAATACTCTTTCTTTCACAGAATTCTGGTGGTTTTGAATGTGTTTCTTTATGTTGTATACATAAATGCCACCTAAACTTCAGGGTTTAATTGGTTCAGGAGCCAGTTCATTTCCACAAATAACACATTTTTACAAAATAGTTTCATCACCAATTACAGCTACAAAATAAAATTAGTACATGAGGGATATTACTTCTTAGTAAAACTAGTTTGACCTCTTTCTTCTTCATTTCTTTTAAGAAACCTCCATTATCACCATTTAATATATTATTGAAAGGGAAAGGTATGTCACACAGTTAAAAAAAAAAAAAGCCAGTGTACTTTGTTTTACCATGTGTAAATTAGGGTTAAAATTTCTTCTTCTGTCTCTGAAATTATTGTCATTTTATACACAACTACAAAAGGTATCATGCTTGACAAAAAAAAATTCTTGTAAATCTCCTTTACCATCTCTAAGTGAGAGCTAAACAATTAATTGCCTAGTTAATCCAATACTTTCCCCTTGTTTTTATTGAATTACACTTGACGAACTAACCTTCCAGCCTCACGTGCTATGTCCTGGTCCTACTGTGCATGACTAAAATGCAGCCAGCTTGTGGCCTATGTGACTTACCAGGCAAGTGGAAAAACGTTTGGTCTGGGCCAGACCCTGTTCAGTGAGACAAATCTACAGATCACAAGTAGGATCAGGCACAAACGTCAACTTGACCAGTAGTGTTAAAATACAAACTCTTCATTCTGCTCTTATTATAGACTGTGACAGCCAAGTCACAGAAAGGCACGAGTCCTATCACATTCTAAGTAGCACTCATAGAGCCCTAAGTACTCAGTAATTTGCAGATCTGGGACTCATGCCTGAGTCAGTCACACTGCAAAGCCCATGAACTTGCCTCTGCACCATAATACCTGGCTAAGTTGAGGACATACCTAACTCTACACCAAAACATCACCTTGCACTCAATTCTCTTCCCAGAAAACGGGCCATTCCGGTGGCACCACATTTAAGCTGCTCTCTGTTAATAACTCTACTCCTTGTACTTCTCATAAAGGGCAATTAGCAGTTCCTAAAAGAATCCTCAACATCGGCAAATGTAGGCTTAAGCAAGAGAGTACATTGAAAGAGACGGGCTCTAGGGCAGGCTACCTTTTTTTTTTATATATTAAACAATAAAATTGTTAAAACTATTTCAAAGCTAAAGGAGCTATTTCAAGTTTTTATTTACTTTTGAAATATACTTTTATCCCAATTCATTTCATTGTCAAGCCACCAGAGAACAAGTGAGGTGCTGGAGCCTTAAATTGGATATTAGTTTCTTGCTATCCCTGAAAACAAAACAAATACTGCAAATGTGAAATAAGAAGGCAGAAATATGAAAACTATAATAGTTGCCTACCACATAAATACAGTGCCACAATTATGACTACATAATTTCGAGAATAGCTCCTATCAGGAGCTAAATTTAAGTGTACAATTATTTTCTAAGGTAAAGCATACTGACAAAAAAGTAGAAGGCGATGCATTGCTAAAGCCCTCATTCTAACACTTAAAACAACGGAAGAACCATTGAGCCATTCATCTGGAGAACACTGTGCTCATTGAAACAACCAATCATAAGAATACAAACATTGTCAGGTTTTAATTTTAGCCAAACTGATAGAAACACAAGGTAGAATGATGGTTGCCAGGACAGGACCTGTGGGAGAGAAAAGTTGTTTCATAGTGATACAGAGAGCTTCAGTTCCACATGATGAAAAGTTTCTGGAGATTGGTTGCAAAACAATGTGAATATACTTTAATGCTACAAAACTAAACTCTTAAAAATGTCAAATTCTATGTTTTATATATATATATATGTATAACAACAATTTAAACAAAAATTATTGTTTTTTCTCCCCATCTTCCCTTTCATACGAATTTCTATAACCCAAGTCCTTTAACCATAATTATCAAGCTTGCTGCCGGTCCACATAACCTGCCTTCCAGAAATAAAATCTCCAGCCAATCATGTTAAGAAGCTGAAGAGAAACTGTGAGTACCCATGTTATGTGCACCCGGAACGTTGCTCAGATAATAGGAATTATTATATTATTAATATTATATTATTACATAATATATTATATATATTTTGTTTATATTATTATATTTATTTAATATTAAAATTCATTTGAGGAATAATTTGGGATAAGATAATGTAGCTAAATGGTATTTGTGAGACAGATTTTGGTACTTATTTTTCTCTCAAGGAGTAGGATTTATGGTGAGCGAAATGTGTAATATATGTTTTACTGTATGAAATAATGTGGGTATAATTATTATTGGAACCTTGTTTCATTTAATCAGAAGTGTAATCATCAAAATACAATAGTCCCAGTAACTTATTCCTGGCTTATTCTTGGAGAATTTACATTCCCAACCGGTGTGAGAGGCGCTACAGTGACAAGAAAGTAAATTTGCTGCTTTGTGCTTATCTGATGGGAGGCTAGGAAAGAATCTGATGTATAAAAGAGAACTCTCAACACACTCTGATGATTCAATATTTGGCGTCATGTTTCTAACAAATAAAATATAAGTGCCGCCTTCTATTATGGAGAATTTGGCTTACTACTGTCATACAAAAAGCTTATAAAATATTGAATTTCAGAAGAAAGAATCAAAATAACTTAAAAGAGCAAATATAGTGTGTGACGGTGATTGCTTGTTACCTAACCCATTGCCTATTCTTTTTCTTTAGTTAAATGAACCCCAGTTTTATTTAACACAGCATACAATATGCAAAAGGAATCCATGTGTTATCCTTCCTTGCAGCTTGGTGAGATGGTGTTCATATGGGGTTTCCCCACTCAGGGCTGGGGCTGGACAGAGACCCCCCCATACAGTAGGCTTGGGTGAGCTTAGAAATTAAAATCATGACAGACCCCATCTCCGGACACAAATAGGACCTTTACAGGCTACATTATCTGACTCATAAAAAGCACCCTGCCCAGCATCTCATCTGAGCAGGAACACACCCACTGCCTCGGCTGGAGCAGAGGGATGTGCCTCAGGAGGGACCGTATTCATACACAGGGGCCATTTTGAAATTAATTTCTGCCCAGAGGCCCCTGGCTGATTATGACATGTTCCAGACATACATTCCATCTCCAAAAACCCTCCTGCCCACAGGATAGGAAAGCAGTATATAATAGACAGAAGTCCCACGTGGGCTTCCCACATGGGTTCCTCCCTTCGCCCCCATGGTGGTTTCCTTATTACTCTCTTCATCTTTCTATCAATAAACTCTGTCCTTTCACTTACTCAAGTGGTCCGTGGTTTCTTTCTTGAACCCCAATACCAAAAAGAAATTCTGGCTACAGTATAATGTAAGTTCTGGGTGATGAAGCTTTAGCAAACGCATTGTGCATTTCTTCAGGGAAACCTGTATGAGACCAACCTGACACAAGGCCTTTGCCACCATATTCTTCCCTTTTCCTCTTTCTTAATAGCTGACCACCAAAGCATTAACTAGAATTCTTACAGCTCTTCTCCATGTGGTCATAGGCTATTTGTAGTTTGGTATCTAGGCGTTAGAGGCCTGAGTGTCTAACATTGGCGAGACACTTACTCTGAATTTAGTTTACATAAAAAAGTAAATACATGTATATCTTACTTGAGTAATGATTACTTGGGGTTGTTCTCTCAGTAAAACTAATTTTAACTGTACACATTCAAAGCAGAGAATAAAACCGTGATTATTGAATTGACATCGGATTTGCAGAAAGGAGCCATAACATCATCAGCAAAAAGGTGAATACATGTTACTAAACATGTATTATATACTTAATGTTTAATTTAGTTTCCTATTTACCATCATGTACTTGGTTTAGAGTCTAATTTTTCTACAAAGCTTATTATGGCAGGAAAAAGAAGAAATACACACTTCACAACTCTTCCATTTCATGCTCCATAGAGGTGCCAATGTTAAATATTTCTAGTAGATCATTTAATTTTATTTTCAATCATATATATCTAAACAGCATGAGTATATTAACACTCCTCCTCCTGTAAGTTAGGACTGATCTTTTGGCTTCCCTTTTTAGAAGATGACAATTTATATCTTCTTGACTGTTGCCCCAGGAAATTCACAAACACATTTGAATTATCTAATATATTTGTATTTAAAATCTGGTTAGATCAATATGTAGTGTTCACATTATTATGACTGTGTCAAGGCTAGTTACATCCAAGACCATGTGCAGTTGACATGGAACTAGACAAATATAACTACAAAAATCTACTCAGACAGAAATTTTCTTCTTCTATCACCCCTGAGACCAACCCCTCCTTTCCTTTTCTCCTCAGTCTATTAAATGTGAAGACAGGGAGGAGGAAGTCCCTTGTGATAAGCCACTTCCACTGAATGAGTAATAAATGCATTTTCTCTTTCTTATGATTTCTTAATCATAGTTTTTCTAGCTTGCTTTCTTGTAAGAAAACAGTACATAATACATACAACAGAAACAGTGTATGTTAATCAACTGCTTGTCACCAGCAATGGGCGACAAGTCATTTAGCTTTGAGGGAGTTAAACAGATGTGGATTCAGCTGCACAGAAGTCACCGCCCCATCTACCATTGTTCAAGGGTCAGTGACAGTAATATGTTATGTCATGATTGCTTTTCCTTTCCTCCACATTTGTTTTCCTCAGAGGGAATGACTTCTTTGGTTTATACAGTTGTTTTTCATGCGGTACCATATAGTTTTCTATACAGTACCAATTCTATATTCATGATCCTTCAATGTTATGAAACTCTATCTCTTTAATCAAGTGTATACCTTTTTTAAAAAAAGAAATCTATTTTATGATATTTATTTATTTCAGGTTTATATAATAGTACATACAATTAGGTTACATTATTGCATTTGTAAGGTCAAGTCCAAAGTGTGCCGTGTACAATGTACCCATACATTGTACCAATAGCCCCCCTGCCTGTTTATTGAATTTAATTGCGTTTTGCCCAGTGTGGGCCTATAGTTGTTGATCTACTATTTTTCACATTCGTACTGATTACAGGAAATGCTTGCTTTTCCATTCTTAAGACACTTAACTTAGGAGAATGTTCTCCAGATCCATCCAGGCCAACACAAAGATGCGAAGTCTCCTGCTTTTTCTACGGCTGAACAGTATTCCACAGCATACCACAGTTTATGAATCCGTTAATGGATTGATAGGCACCTGGCTTGTTTCCATATCTTTGCAATTGTAAATTGATCTACATTTTGCCATAAGGACATTTGCACTTGAATGTTTATAGTAATTCTCTACATTCTGAGAAAATCTCTAATGAAGCTACCTGACTTGCAACTATCTGGCCATATTTCTCTGAAAGTAACTGATCCCGTTTCACCTTGGTCCGTAAACATGCTACCACACCCTTTTCTAGTATTGAATTCTGTTTCTTAAATGGTTTAAGTCTTTATGTCTGGGTTATTCCAACTTTTGATAAGGTATACTCCTATTTGCATACTAAGAAAGATGTGTAAGAGGCTGTCATAGAAGGCTGACCAATCAATCCTCTTATCTAACAGTCATTTGAGCCCCACCCTCTGCATTTTCTTCTTCTTTTTTTTTTTGAGACGGAGCCTCAAGCTATCCCCCTGGGTAGAGGGCCATGGCATCACAGCTCACAGCAGCCTCCAACTCCTGGGCTCAAGCGAGTCTCCTGCCTCAGCTCCCAAGTAGCTGGGACTATAAGCACCTGCCACAACGCCCGGCCATTTTTTGCTTGCAGCCATCATTGTTGTTTGGCAGGCCGGGCTGGGGAAACGAACCCGCCATCTTAGGTGTATGTGGCTGGCGCCTTAGCCAATTGAGCCACAGGCACCGAGCCTGCATTTTCTTCTAAATAGGCTTTCTTGTTTCTTTCAATATGGATGGGCTGAGAATTTTCTAATTCTTTAAATTCTGCTTTCTTTCTTATTAACAATACCTTCTTTAAATCATTTTTCTCTTCTTGAATTTTTATCATTAGCTATCAAGGGGAGTCAGGCTGCTGTTTCGAAAATTGGCTTAGGTATTTCCTCTGCCAAATGTCCAAGTTTGTCATCTATAAGTTTTATCTTCCACAAAGCAACAGAACATTAATGCATTCAACCAAAGTCTTTGCCACTTTATAATAAGAACGGCCTTTCTCCCCATTGTCCAATAACATGCTCCATGTTTCCATTTCAGACCTCACAAGAAGGCTGTCTGCTTTGGGTACTTTTACCAAGTCCGGGATCACTTAGGCATTCCCTAAGAAGATTCAGGCTTCCTCTACAGCTCTCCGCTCCTAAGCTGTCACACTGTTGTCCTTAGAGCTCTGTTCACAGCAGTGTAGGATATTTCTAGCAAGCATCCATCTCACAGCTCTTGCAGGTTCTACCCATTATTTCATTCCCAATCTGCTTCAGCATTTTTAGCCATTTGTTACAGCAGCACCCCACTTCTCAGCACCAGTTTCTGTCCCAGCCTATTCAGGCTGCTATACTAGAAGCCATACACTGATAGCTTATTAAAAAAAAAAACAGAAATCTATTTTTCATGGTTCTGGAGGCTGAGAATTCCAAGACCAGTAGAAACCCGCAGATTTTGTGTTTGATTAGAGCTGGATTCCTGGTTCACAGATAGCTGTCTTCTAGCTATAAACTCACATGGCTGAAGAGGTGATGAAACCGCTCTGGAACTACTTTTATAACAGCACCAATCCCATTCATGAGGGCTTGGTCCTTAGGACCTAATTGCCTCCCAAAATTCCTACTTCAAAACACCATTAAAATGAAAATTGGATTTTGACATATGAATTTCAGGGAAGCAAAGCATTTAGCTATAACAGTCTCTTTTTTCTTTAGCCATTATTTTCCTCCTTGTTCATGTTTCTAATTTTTGTATTAGATGTTTCCCTCAACTAGTCAGCAATCATTGTATATTCATTCATTTATAAATTTTAAGTAGTTCCAGTTATAATCATGACTTTCATTCTAACAGGAACTGGCTGGTCTATGGAGGCACCAAAGCCCTTGGTCTTTTGGAGATTAGCTGAAAATTACTAACATGAGACAAATGGATTAGTAGGAAAAAAGGCATACAAATTTATTTAACATGTATACATAGGAGTCTTCAGAATGATGACCCTAATAGAGTTCAGAAGCTTTTATACCATGTTAAGATTACAGAAAGGATGCAGGCTCAGAGAATGGTCAAAAACAGGTTGAGTTGATAAATCATGTTTGGTGGTAAGACCAAGTTATAAGGGGAAGAATGGAAGAAGTTTGGCTAGCAAAGGTGGTCTTGTTAGAGTTGCAGCTTTCAGAGGTAATAGGTGGCAAATGACTGTTTTCAGACCTCAAAGGTGTCAGACTCTCAGTATTTTCTAGACCCAGATAAGGGAAGGAGTAATGCAGATTCTCCAGAGATCTACAGATGCAAATCTATCCCCCAGAAGACAACCTGGGGGGGGGGATTTAAATATATGAAAAATATTTAGAGATAAAATATTTTGATGTCCTTCACCCATTTCATTGAAGAATCCTTAATCACTATCCTCAAGTCTTTTTAGAGAACTGATCATTATTCTCAAAGAACATTTCGTCAATCTTTTGCCTGTTGGGAGACAGCATGAGGGACGGTGTATATTCGGCTGCCAATATTCAATATCCTAGTAAGGGACTAAGTTGTGGGCTCTTAAAGTTTATTATTATCAAACTCTTATTTAAATATATGTTTATATCACTAAAAGCCCATGAAGGATTAGGGCTTGCCTTCAGAAAACAAGGCAAAGATTGCACTGTCAACCATTTCTATCCAGCATTCAATTATAGATTCCAAAAGTTCACAGATCTGCCAATGATAGAGCTTTTTTCAAACTAAAAAGAAAATTCTAGGCCTCCTGCAGAACCCCTCTTGACCCAGAAGATCCAAAAAAAAAAAATCCTTAAAACTGAGCACCTGGCCATGAAGGGAAGGGAAAAGGAACACACCTCATTATAATCCCTTTGTTCTGAAGTTTCGACTAACTGCAAACAGGATCTACAGCCATGCAAGGCCTCCTCCCATGACCAGTTTGCCAGGAGCTAAACCCCTGTTCTTCCTACAACCTCGAGATGGTATCTAAGCTTCGGAATCCTATTGTGAGGTAGGTAATCACTCTGTGGTTCTCCTCCAGGGTATGTGTTAATAAATCTGTATCCCTTTTCTCCAATTTACCTGCCTTGTGTAAGTTGATGTTTTATCGAACCTTCAGAAGGTAAAGGACAAGTCTTTCCCTTGGCCTCCACACCTGGAACCTATCCTGGAGAAACACGGAAATAAGTGTCCACTTCTGTGCACTTGCAAGTGAAGCATGTCTCCAAATAGAAATTAGCAAGTATGATGTCAGCTCCATAAACAGTACCATACATAGCGCCTCTAGAAAAAGAAAGGGCACCGGCAAGTCCTCCTCATAGAAAAGACCACATCAAGCAAACAGCTCAGCCTTTTGCTTCTGTAATGACTAAAACAACTACAAAAGTAATTCCAATACATAGTTCTGAAACATAAAGATGTTCTTCTGTCTTTGCTAATGTGGAAACTACATAAATTATAACTTATATTTGCCTAGCGACATCTTAAACATCAGTTAATTTTTCTGTATTTCTCTCTACAATTATTTGGAAGTTTGGTATTTCAAATACATCATTAAATACTAATGTGTGCCAAAGACTTCTAAGTGTTAGAAGAGGCTCAGGTCTGGTCAGTCCTGAGCACACACTTAGACCGTTAGGATGGTTAAGTGGTGCTGGGTGGCAGATAGAATTTTCACAGCTTTAAAATATCCATACAGCTGGATGCATAGGGAGTGCCTATAAATATTCACCTATAAATACTGGAGTATTTATAGAGAGGTTTGAGTATATGTCCCCAGAAAGCAAACTGGATAAAGGAGTAGAAAATTCCCAGAGATTATTGTTCTCATCACTGATCCTGGGATTATCTTTTCTATTATGCGGTGACAAGTGTGACTGCCCCAGCCCAAGCTTTAATGATTACCTGAGAAATGTAAAAGCCTTAACCATCTACTGAACCATAGTGCACTGTGGAATAAAACGGAATTTTTCTGAAAATCAATTCTACTGGTTTAATGAAGTTAAAAAATTTAGGTGAACTTTTTTTAATATTGATTTTTTCTGTAAGGGAAGAAACTTCTGTCAAACCAGAAAACGAATAAAAGATGTTCTGCTTTTATATTCCATGTTTTAGGAGCCCTATTCATTAATTAAATAATATAGTGATCAGAAGAAATCCAAATACCTGTACCCCATCAGGACTTGCTTGGGCCTGTAGTTCATTCTCTGGCTTTTATTGTTCTGATTCAGCATCAGGCATTTGTTAGTAACTCATACATATCTTCAAAGGAAATACCGAACAAGAAATAAGTAATATCAGGCTCTGTATCTCTTTGCGGTTACATTTCTTATATGCAGCTCATCCGCAGAATGGAATAATTATAAGATAACACGTCCATTTCATAACCAGGCATATCTATTTTTGCATAAATCTATTATATCTTTTTTTTATTATGAGTTGGTTATGAAAACCAATTTCTTGCAGAAGCCCGTGTAACTACTTTTCCTATCCACTCAGAGCTAGACTGGAAGTTATTTCAAGAGCAGGCAGATGCTGGAATAGAGAATTCAGAGTCCATAACATCAACCCCCATAACATCTGGTACTTCTGCGAATGTTTTTTAAACACTACTATTTTTTTCCTGGTATATTTTTCTCATCGTTTATTTTTGGACTCATTCTATCATTGGGCTTAGCCTCATTCTCTCTGTTATGTTTTCATTTAACAGAACCGCATTCATTCACCAGCTATTAATTTCATATCCACTTTGTTCATGGCCTTGCTTTAGACACTGAGGATACCACAGATAATATCCTTTATTTCATGTATCGTGTATTCTGGTAGATAAATACGTATTTTTAAAAATCCTCTATAAGTACAATTATAATTAGGAAAGAAAAATGTCATTTACAAAAAACCTATATTGTTAATGAAGGGCATCATCTAGAGAGACAGAGAGACAGAGAATTAGGGATTCTTCCTCAAGGAGGAGACAGCAGGGTTGGTCTTCCCTTACTGGTACAAAGAAAGGGACTTATTTGTCTGGAGTATCTGTGAATCCTCACAGAATTATTAGCTTTGGCAAGGAACCAGACAAAAATAAGAGAGATGATGCTTAAAGCGTGCTCCTGAATCCACCTGACCATCGGTAGGTTAGAGTTATTTTTCATATGACCTGCTTTACTCACCATACCATAGGCTAATGTATGACTCCCAGATTATGCCTATAGCTATGTTCCTAGTTTCCCATGGAATATTAGCCGGTGCTCTACATTGAAAACAATTGAAACAAATGCTGAGAGATTTAAGCAGGATATATGTAGGCTGAATTCACTTGGGGGTCTAAACAATCAGGCATGGTGTATACATGGGAAGAGTATTGCCATAACCCTTACTACAGAGCTGTCCAATGAAGTCATGATTATTACTCCCACTGATGATCAGAACTTTCAGGCTGCACCTCCAGTTCTACCACATGGACACAGAGTCCCATGATGGCCTCTGCCACAACTGCTAGTCCAACTAACTGTAACTAACAGCTACAACCTCCACCATCACTCTGCCCAAAATGAATTCTTTAAGGAACTTATTTTATCCCCCCCCAATTACCTCCCCAGATAGAATCTAAGTTAGTTCATCATAAACTTGGTTACCTGTATAGGTCAGAAGTAAAAGCTCAGCTATTAAAATAGACATCTGGCATATCAACCTGTATGGTGGAAAGTAGACTGTATGTGAATAGATGATAATAGTCCCAAATAAAGAGCATTAGAGGGGGAACCAAAACAAAAATGACAAATTTCTCCTATCTTCACCATTTTGACTTCATAGTACTCCATTCTTTCTACTTTTAGACTTAAAAATGTTTCTACCTAGAATAGTTCAACTATTTAACATAATACCACTGAAAAATGCTCTTACCCTCTTCTTCTGAAGAGGGTCAATTCAAAATACCTTCAATCAAAAATCACATTCATCTCCAGATGTGCAATCTCTCAGTAATATCATGACTTCACCCATGAATATAATACTCACTGATAAACAAGCTGTAATATGTGAGCCAAAATATAAATTCATAACCAGCAACATACTTTATATAAAAGATCATAAAAGAAGAGGAAAGTAGCACAAATGAGGGCTGTCTAGAAAGTATCCAAACAAGCATGTCTCTATTTTTTATATTACATGGCTTGATACTTTCCAAAAAGCACATGAATATGTAATTAATGTTTCATTATTTCCACAAATGGTCACAAAAGATTATAGACCCATAACTTTGGCTAACTCTTTAGAATCATTTCAAGCTGTGATCCAAGGAAGTATTTCCCTTCCCCACCATTTTTCAGGGACACAACTGTGTGAGGCTTAGATGTTTTTCTACTCTTTTCCTTGACCAGTGCCAAAATATTATGCAGAGCTCTGTATAAATGAGATCTCAACATTTTTCTTCTTGAACAACTAGTGAGAAGGAACTTCTGAGGCTTCAATGTAAGTCAGATATAAACGTGTAAGGAATGTGAACCATCTGTCCTTACAACTTCTTTGTACCCTCTTGACCAGGCGTCCTCAAACTACGGCCCACGGGCCACATACAGCCTGCCCAGGACATTTATCCGGCCCACCCTGTGTTTTCGCCGCTGCTGCCTGTCCTTTTAAACTATAGTCTGGCCCTCCAACGGTCTGAGGGACAATGAACTGGCCCCCTATCTAAAAACTTTCAGGACCCCTGCTCTTGACACACAGAGACTTAATCACTGGCACCTGTTGATGGAGCTATCTGGGCATGTCCAACTTTAGAGTTTAGTGGGGACAAAACAGAGCATGCCTATATTGCCTGCTGAGCTGTGTTTCATAGTTGGGTCCTTAATCTCTAACTTAGGTGATGACTATAGTGAAAATAGTTGAGCAAGAATACTATGACTGTGCCATTATTCTCATTTCTAGAGATCACTATTATAATTGGATAACGAGACTCCACACAACCTCCAGATCTGCCACAAACACTGCAACTATCTTTGAATCTGCTATTATATCCTAAAAGCCAAGTAGCAGGAAAGCTTGTCCTACAGTCAGGATCATCTGTAGAACATTCTTTTGCTGAGCCCTACATAGGCATTCTGGTTAGGTGACCGTCAGTCAAAGCCTCACTCCCAAATTTGGCATATGGACCTCTGAAATTCAAGAGGCCCGCTAGTGAAGGTAGCTGTATCTCAGTAGCTGATACAACATATTACAGCTTAAATTTCTCTTTAGATTAGACATTTTCACCTTCCCATAAAGTCTAGAAACATCATTAAGGCAATAGTCTTCAGAATTTCAAAATTTACTTCTAATCCTACATCCAGCATGCCAAAAATCAGGTAGCTGGGTGCTCACCTTGATCAGATGCTTCAACTGGAACCATCAAGTAATTAACATGATCAATAAAAGCCTTTTAACACCATATTAAGATTTTTTTTAAATTTAAAATATTTTGCATGAGCATGATTGTGTCTGAATTTTAGAAAAACTAACTCAGAAAATAAAGAGAACCACTTCAAGATAACTAAACTGGCACATTGAATTCTGAATTTCTGGTAAATGCACTCACTTTTAACATTACTACTGCCTTGATCTAGCACATCAGAATCCATTTGCATAAGTACTCTCCAGGTTTTTCCCCTTTTTAAATTACAAAAATCTTGTGATATTGAGATGAGAAATATCTACCCCTTTTAACCTGGCTTATATAAGTGACTTCTTAGGAAATACTTGAATCTGGGATCTATTTCTAGTTATAGGGCAGGAGGCAGCACATGAATTTGAGTAAAGCTAGGGAGACTTAGTATTTTAATGGAACTGTTTATCCTAGGCATGTTGGCCAACTTCCGTAATTTCGAGAGGGTAGAATAGGTCAGTTCTACAAGTGTTGGAAAATCTACAAATTGGATTAAATTGTTGATACTGGAATGAACTATAATTGCTGAAATTATCTCAGCCCCTGGCTCTAACAGAATACGTTAGTCGGGATAATTTTTTTTAAAAGAAATGTGTTTGGCTTACAATTCTAGAGTCTATAAAGCCAAGGCCATGGCAACAGCATCTGGCCAGGGCTTTTGTCCTTCTTCATACATGGCAGAAAAATGAAAGGACAAGAAAGACACACAAAAGAGACCAAAAGAGAGAGCTGGACTTGCTCGCAAAACAACCAGCTCTATTCAGAACTCATTCCCTCAAGAACTAATTAATTAATCCATTCATGTGAACTCCATCTTCATGACCCATCACCTCTTAAAGGCCTCATTTCCTAACACTGTTACATTGACAATTAAGTTTCCAACACATAACATTTTGAGGGACAAATTTAGCTGTAGCATTCAGTCCCTGGGCTCCTTTTTCACAATACAGAACACATTCATGTCATTTCAATAGCCCCCTAAGTCTCAACTTAACCCTGCACCAACTCCAAAGTCCAAAGTCTAGAGTCTTATCTGAATTGGGTATGGGTAAGACTCAAGGCATGACTCACTCTGAGGCAAATTCTTTCTAGCTATTATCCTATGGAATTAAGCAAGTTTCTATTTTCAAAATACCGTGGTGGGATAGGCAGAGGATGGACATTCCTATTCCAAAATGGAGAAATAATTAGGAAAAAAGAAGTAATGGGCTCCAAGGAAGTCCAATACCCACAAGGAAAATAATATTTAGTCTTATAGTTAAAGAATAATCTCTTTTGACTCATTGCCTGGCATCTTGAGCACACTTGTTGGGTCACCAAAGCCTCAATCAGCCCCTCTTCCATGGCTTTCTTGGGATCAGCCTGCACTTCAGTTCTTTTGAGGTAGAGCTGGGAGCTGGCAGCTTCCTTAGGCTGGAAGTTCAGTAGTTCTGGGGTCTCAGCCATAGTTCCACACCCCTGGATCCACTAGGCATTGCCCTAGTGGGACCTCTCTGTGGCAGCTCTGACTCTAAATCAACATTTCTGTTTGGCATTACCCTAGAAGGGGCACTCTGCAGAGGCTCTGCACCATGGCAAATCTTTGCTTGAGCCCCCAGACTGTTTGCAACATCTTTTGAAATCAAAATAGAGAAAGCCATGACTCCCCAGCCTGTGCGTTCTTTGTGCCTACAAACTTACCACTACATGGACTCTGCCAACATTTACTGCTTGTACCTTTTAAGGCTGCAGCTCACCTGGGCCCACTAAGCCATGGGGGGGGGGGGGGCGGGCAGCCAAGAAGCACTGCCCCAGAATGTGCTAGAATGAGAGGAATGGAGATATGAGGCATCCCTGGTAGCAAGTCCAAGTGTTACCAAGCCAGATAGATAATGAGCAGGGCTGATGACGGATATGGTTAGGCTATTTTGGACTGGTCTGGGTCAGGCTGACCTGGGCTATTATGGGAATGAGTCTTATTAAGACCCTGCAGCTGAGTCATTAAGACCTTGCAGTTGGGTTGTTTTCAAGACCTTACACATGGGCTGTTTTGAGAACAGAGTTAATCAAAACCCTGAGAGACTTCCAAGAAGCATTTGATACTTCTCAAAGTTGTGTATAAAACCCAGAGACTGCACTTTTCACTTCCCATGCTACTTGCAGTCGCTAGGACAGGCCTGGTTTGCTGTGCAGATTATCAACAAATACTTTCTTTTTCTTGCCAAAACCTTACTTCTTCAATTATTTTGGCAACTACCTGGAGCCACCCATGCCATTCTAACACATGGAGGGTGGCCCAGGCTCATGCCCAGAAACAGTTACCCCTCCTTGACTCCTGGACCTATGCTGGGAGGCACAGCTTGGAAGATGTCTGAAACCTCTATGGGATCTTTCTCCCTCGTCCTGATGAATAGCTTCCAGATCCCTTCTACCCTCACTAACCTCTTTAGCAGATGGGTGTTTGACCGTGTTAGAACGTACTTCCTCACTCTTCACAAGGGCAGTCTCAAATTTGTAAAATTCCCTGCTGTTTCCTCTTGCATCTTACCATAAGCAGTTAACAGTGGCGACCCTGCAGCCTGAATGTTTTGCTGCTTTACTGTTTCTTCTGTCAAGTCTCCTAATTTGTCACCCATTAAGTTTTGAGTTCTAGAAAGTCCAAGGACACAAACACAATTCTGCTCCTTTCTTGGCAACTGTCTGCCAGGAACTGTCTTTACTCCAGTCTACAATTCCTTGCTTCTCATTCCCATCTGAGACCTCATCGGAACCACCTTTACTGTCTACATTTCTACTTGACTTCTGATCATGACCACTTAGGTAATCTCTAAGAAGTTCCAGATTTTCCCTATTCGACTCTTCTTCTGAGATCTCACAGAATCACCCTTAACATTCTGTTTATAGAAATACAGGCCTTTCCTAGCCTGCCCCTCCAGACTTCTCCAGTCTCTGCTCATTACCCAGTTCCAAAGTTGCTTCCACACTTTAAGGTGTTTGTTATAAAAAGGACCCGAGTTCTTAGTACCAATTTTCTGTCTTAGTGCATTTTTGATGGCTATGACTAAATTCTTTAGAGTAGGCAATTAAAAAAAATAAGATTTTTTTGGCTGTGGTTTCAGAGTCTGAGAAGTCCAAGGACATGCTATCAGCATATGGTTGGGGTTTTCTTACTTTGCCACAGGCAAGCAGGTAGGAGTGAATGGGACAGCAAGAGCAAGCCCAACTGCATTTACAACAGCCTGCTCTCTGGAGAACCAAGCTAATCCACAAAAACTAATTCACTCCCAAGATAAGAGCATTAATCCATTCATGAGTGCTCCACCCATGTGGCTCTACCCCTCACAGGCTCTACCTCTTCTCTCTGCTACTGTAGGTATCACATTTCCAACACATGAACTTTGGGGAGACACACTTAAACTCTACAGGGATATAAAATGAGGCTGTGGTGATGTTGACAGAAATTTTTAAAAAATTCAGAAAGATACGAGTATTTTCTTTCTCATTCTTTCTTTCCATTTTCTTAACTGTTCATTGCCAGCACAGCCTAACTGAAGGGTGACTGGCACACCAGACAGGTGGTTTGCTGAGTGTTAGACCCAACCTCTCAAGTCAGTACAGAAAAGTGAGTTTGACGTTTGGTGAGAACACCCAACATTAAGCATCTAAAATACCATAAGAGAATAGTAATGACTTTCAAGCCACATCTTGAGTTTATATTTTGAGACATCTAGCTGGCTGATCCCTTTCTTTAAGCTCTGGAATACTATCAGAAATGTTCACTCAGCCCCCAAGTTCTTAAATTATTTATTCTTTGTAAAGAGCCCCATGACAATCATCCTCCCTGTAGCCCTCAAAAGCTTACCTTCAATAGGCACTTTTTATCCAGGTTATCACCAGTGTTATTTTGATTAACTATTTTTTTAACTGTGTGTTATGAACACCTAGTTTCCCAGCCAGCCTTTAGCTATATTTTCACTTTCATCAACTCTATTACAGGAAGACTAGATAAGTAATGCAGATTCACTCTCAGTCACTAAAGCAAAAAATATATATTTCTTAAAAGATTTTTTTTTAGCTCACAAGATTTTCTCAAAAGCTGGAGAACCAGGTTGACAGAATATTCAGCTGGCAAAGGTTCTGCTACAACCACCTCTGAGCACCAGCTGTAGTTTACACTTCAAGCTTCACCAGCACGAGAAGGCCCCTAACACCATGACACTGCTACCCCTGGACACTAAACACAACTTCCAGTGCTACCATGATGCGTGATTTGAATATGACTAAATTTGATCCATAAGTCTTGGCTGGCTGAATTTGACTGGTGATGCCTGGGCCAAATGCTCATACTCTCACCACAAAGGACAGGCTGTGAGAGCAAGGAACTGGGATTTTTATCTTCAGCAGTGGCAGTTGATCCCCATTGTTCTGTTGTGGAGGTCGGGAGCAGAAGTGGCACTTTGAAAAATAGCCAGGTCTTGCGCAAAAAGTGAGAGAGGGTTCTACTTCCCTTGTTAACCAGCCACTAGATTTGAGCTATACCCAGGGAAGGGATGTGCTTTTGGGTGAGGAGACACTTCAGCTGAGGAAAATTGCCAAGGAGCCACCGTCCCTCCCAGAAGCTCACTCCCAACAGTGAGAAGGAAACATTGCCTTAATTCTGAAGGAAATAGCCAAACTCAAAGTTCACGACAGGCGTAAGCTCCTGCGTTGTTTCTTGTCTGCCTTTGAGAGTCAGTGAAGTTTAATTCCTCTTCCCCATAGGCCAGGAATGTTGGGGAGCACATCTTTTACCATTCATGAGTCTCTTTAGTTTTATTCAATTGTAAGAGTTGCATTATTAGAGTCATAAGTTGACATAATTCTCAAAGTATGAAACCTAGGCTTGAACAGATTATTTCTATGTGTTCTCTGCCCGTGGTGTACAAGGCAACAACTATTATCCGTATCCCCTTGTCATTTCATAAAGACTTCCTTGACTTGGGATCCAACCCTGGGCATGGCAGTGATACTCCCAAATCCTAACCTGAGACCACCAGGAAGTTGCTCTTCACGTTTTAACTCAATCTATAATCACATTACTTTTGTGAAAAACCTCACCTTCCACTGATGTACACCAATGTGAGGGGCAATGAACACTCCTGATTGTCTCTCACACATTGCTATTCTGCCTTATTCTCTCAATTTGTTCTTGTACAGTTTTGTGTTTTATTGTACACAATGACAGAAACCCACATGTGTCTAAGAAAGTCCATCTTGTTTCTTTCAAAAATATACGTGTAAATTTTCCAAAGATTCTGTCTTGTTCTCTACCCATGATACCTCGTCTGAAACATAGTAGGGGCCCAATAAATGGTTTTTGAATGAGTACACAGACTTTAATTTCTAAGCTTATAAATAAGGTGCTTTAGTTCAATCCAAAATCAGATAAATACCCTCAGAGTTCTTCCTCCTATGAAATGAGTCTCTTCCATTGTTGCTCTCGTTCTTTAGATCAGGGACTTGACAAAATATAATAGAGACAAAAGAGCCAGATAGTCTCATAATTCTGGGCCTGTGTGTTTCAATTTCCTTGAACTTTCTTCTGGGGAAGAAAGCAGCTTTGTTAACAGATGCCCTTGTGATTTGGGGAAGTGATGAGAAAATTCCAAACCAACTCTTTGCTTTTAATTTAATTATATTGACAGAGTCTTACACTAAAAGTAACACGAGCTATCAATCAACTGTACCTACTCCTGTGCTCTGGAAAAACTCATTTCAGCTCTTTTTTTCACCTCCTTTATCACTGTCCTCCTTTTTGTGATTAAGCTAGGATCAGCCATCTTTCCAAAGGGAAGTCAGTGTTCAATTCAGGTTCATTTTTGATGGGCGAAATCAATTGGACGTAGTTTCTCTACCACGTAGCTCACCATTAACCAAGTTTTTTGTTTGTATTGTTTTCCTCACAAGTAGAACACATCTGTGATCAATACCTTTTTTTCCTGAGGAATGATTACTTCTTAGCCAAGGGGTATCACATAGAAAATTTCAAGGAAAAGGGATAAGAAGTAGTTTACACCAGGCTAATTTAATGGACCAACCAATTCTTCACACTCCAGTTCAGCCCGCATATCTGTTTTAATTACAGCACAAAGTTCCGTTATCGATAAAACATCACATATAATTACAATCCTATGTAATTTAGAGTTATTACAGCGTGGTGCTAAGTAGTAGTAGGAAAATGGCAGTTGCCTTTTAAGCAACAGCCTCCTGTTTCCTAAATTACATATAGTGGAGGTAATTACTCCAAGTTCCTAGTACACTAAAGCTACTTTCTTCAAGTACAAAGAGGGTGAGAATTTATATTCTTTTAGTGATCCATTGCTGTGTGAAAGAATGTTAAATTTAATAAAATGGATGCTTTTTTTTCAGCATGACATGCCGTGTTCTAAGTGCTGTATTTGTAATAACTCATTTACACCTACGTGTTAGGAATCACTATCCTCATTTTAAAAATTAGAGAGCTGAGACAACTGAAGTCAAGTAAATCGCGCAAGTTCACAGCGCTAACAAGAGAATCATCTAGATTTGAACTCAGGCAGTCTGAAGTCCAGTTCATTCTCTAAACACACATTACTATGGCCCTGAAGAAGGAATTATCTGCATACTACACATCAGTGAAAATTCCCCACTGGCAAATTACGCTTATTATAAAAGTAAAATATCTATTTTCTGGTTTTACAATTTTTTTTATGCACCCTACTTTCCTATATAGCATGACAATCCTTGAAATGAAATCAATCCTCGTTTACCTGAGTGTTAGCTGTCAGGATTCCACTATGGAATGATGAATGTTTGTGAAATGACACGTAACTTCAGAGATTCCAGGGATTGAGCACATTCAAAGCCTCTAGGTATAATCGGGGGCTCAGTATTTGTTACTAATTTTGTAACTTTGATATACCACTCAGTACCTCTAGATTTTAGACTTTTAGGCCTTAAGGCAAGTTTTTAAAAAGCACAGAACTTTCGCTTCAGAGTAAAGGAAACTTATCACTGTGAGCTGATTCCAGTCGTAATCCTAATTATTATCTGTACCATTTACTGGGCATGTCCTGCATGATTTGCAAACATTATTTCATTTAATCCTCAAAAACTTATGAAGTAGGTATTATTTTTAGTTGAGAAGAATAAATCTCAACTCTCTTTCACTTTCTGACTCTGAAGTCTCCATGCTCTCCCAAACAGGACAGTTAATGAAATAATTAAGACCAGTAAGATTACAGGCCGGGCACGGTGGCTCATGCCTGTAATCCTAGCACATTGGGAGGCCAAGGTGGGCTGACTGCTTGAGCTTAGGAGTTTGAGACAAGCTTGAGCAAGAGTGAGACCCCATCTCTAAAAAATAGCTGGGTGTTACGGCAGGCACCTGTCATCCCAGCGACTTGGGAGGCTGAGGCAAGAGGATCACTTGAGCCCAAGAGTTTGAGATTGCTGTGAACAATAATGCCATAGCATTCAATCCCAGGGCAATGGAGTGAGATGCTGTCCCAAAGTAAATAAATAAATAAATGAAAGTCAACTGGATTACAGACAAATTCCCCTGGAAGCTGTGTTAGTGTTCTTATTATTATTTGTAAGGCCCAGTAAGAGTACAAAACAAATCACATTGGTTATAAATTGGGAGTATAAATATAAAGAATTGATCACTGCATATAAAGCTAACACTTAGGTAAGTAAGAGCAGTGTAAGGTATCACAGAAGTAGCAACTAACGGAAGTAGAAATCGCTCAGAGGGTAGAGGGAACAAAGGAAAGCGTTAGGGATTCTTAAGACGTAGAAAGAGGTTCCAAAACAGCTCAGAACTATGAGAAGAAGCAACTGGTTGGCTGGTGGAGATTTCTATGGAATAGAAAAAAAGGAAGCTGGTCTTGAGAACATTAGGAAAACGGCTAGTTGGACTCAGCTATCGTTTGGAAGACGGGTGGCTGCTGCAATAAAGAAGCACTGCTGACGTGGGACCTTCACAGGAATCACAGACAAACAGGAGTTCCACACAGGAAATGGACAGGAAGAAGCAAGTCCATGTCCCTCCTCCAGCCTGTGGTTGCCCTTGGAGTAGGGCCTGGCCCAGAGCTACCAAATAATGCAGAAATGTAGACTGACGACCGCCAGTTCTAACCTCACAGTAGAAAATTGAAGGTGAGTTGAACTCAAACAACACCATAAGTCATACCATGTTAAAATTCATGGTGGATCTCACCTGCACACTTAGATCTGTTTGACTTTAGAATCAGCCTCAGACGTCTGCAGGTCTGTGTGAGACCCTCTGTCCTTAAATCTCAGTGGATTTTTTTTAACTCATTTTTTCTTTCTACCTTTCTCTCTTCTTTCATCTCTCTCGTCTTTTGTATCCTGACCTTTTATCATCTGGCACACCAAATTATGGTTCATAAGGAGTGGCTGGTAAAAAAAAGGTACCAATAGGCGAAAAAGGGAAACGTGAAAAAACAGACCAAATAAGTTCAGATTTTGTACTTCCACAAAACAACGTGTGCCTTTCAGATAAAATATCAGGTGACTTTTATTTCACCATTCTCAATGGAAAGTAGACAGACCCATGTTCCAAATGTATACAGGGTCTATTCTCAATACTTCTCTCAAATACATGAAGTAGACAGCAAAATAAATTATTTGTATTGTCACAATTGCATTGGTTTCATAAATATTTTATCCTCAAATCCATTTTGTACTACAATATCCCTATTGCTAAAATTATTTTTGCCTTTAACAATAGCACTTGGCAGAGATACAATGTAGGATGAATAATCAGTATGAAGTCTTATGTTTCTTTTATGAGAACCCTGCCACTGCCAAAGCATATTGAACAAATTTGTGTCACCTCCTTTAACAGACACTGGAATATAGTTTTGAAAACAGATATAATCAATAAATATGTATTAAGTTTCTACCACGTGCCAGGGTCCACACACTGGGAATGCACAAAGAATACAGAGAATAGCATCTAGTATGTAGAACTTGTAAATAAGTAAGAGTCAAGATAAAAATATGAATAAAGGATCACAGAAAGGAAAAAGATTAGAATAATTATGGAAAACTACTGTGTATAACTCTATGCCAATAAATTTTAAGATCAACAAGGTAGAGTGATATTTAGGAAATCAGAAATTACAAATGATTTGAATGGAATACAAAGAAATCTTAGACCCTCCTTAATCATAAAAGAATCAAAATTTGCTAAAAAGTAAAAGTCGAAATAGGTGGCAACCTCAAATGGTCTAACAAATGTATTTTAACTAATTTTTAAGGTCGTGTTAGCTGACTAAATTAACAGATGCTATTTTATTTAATGGGTAAAAAAATAAGTATTTAGGGGCTGCACTGTGGATCAAAGGAATAGAATGCAGGCCCCATAGGCCGGAGGTGGTGGGTTCAAACCCAGACCTGGCTAAAAACTGCAAATAAATAAATAAAGCATTTAAAGTATCTAAAATTATTTTAGTCAAACTATTAAAAGGAAAACCATAGTTCCTGCTCCTTTGCCTTTCAATAGAAGGGAATATTAATTAATTCACATGTTTTCTCTGTATTGTCCACCACACTTAACCATGGAAGGAGAAGTATGTTGTATGGTAGATGAGTTTAGGCTGACGGAAGGAGCATAAATGCCTCCCACCCCATCTTGCCTTTCCCTTTCTTTGGCTTCTGTCCACCTAAACAGTATGCTGTCTGACAAGTCATCTAAACAAATTCAACAGCACATTGTCTGTGCCTTGGAGAGACCCGTAGTTTGCCAGCACCATCAATAACTTGCCAGGTAAATTTAATCCTGGGATCCAGAGTTAGGAGATGTAGGAGTCCCCTTATTTTATGACAACTAAGCCACATCTTTTCAGCTAGACTGTCTCTGTAAAAAAGTTGATATTTTTCATCATAATCTGCTTAAACGTGTTGTAACTTTTCGATAAACTTTCAATAAACATGTTTATTAAATGTCTTGAAAAGCTAATACATCCTAATATCTCTTGCTTGGATCCTGAAGAGTTTGTTTTTCGGGAGGAATAATTATACATAGATCACTACGAAAGTTTTAAGACAGACTGTGCTCTAGTCCATTATTTCTCTTCCAGGAAACACAGCTGACAGAATCCTTTCTGACTCAGCCCTGAAAGTTTTAACTTGCTGAGCTTATCCTGTTGCTGGGAGGGCTTCATTTGTTTACGACTGAGTGGACTTTATATTTCTCGATTTTTGTGTACCTCATGATAAGATTATCAGCTAAACTTGAAAGAAATAAAATAGAAATGAGAACTTTTTTCTTGAAACATATTCATATACACCATAAAGATCTTGTAAATAAAAGGATCTGTTATGACCAAGTAACCTGATTGATGACTTCATGTGGAATATCAGGGACAGAGGGTTAGTAGAGTGAAACTCTTGAAAGGTACCAGGGAAAGCAATGGTCCCCAACTTTTTTGGCACCAGAAACCAGGGACCAGTTTCATGGAAGACAATTTTCCCACAGACTGGGGCGGTGGTAGGGAAATAGTTGCAGGATGATTTAAGTGCCTTACATTTACTGGGCACTTTATTTCTATTGTACTATACAATCAAATAATTACACAACTCACTATAATACAGAATCATTAGCTCCGAGCTTTTCCTACAAATGGACTGCCCCAGCGCTAGCATCACCGCCTCAGCCCCAACTCGGATCATCATCAGGCATTAGTCTCAAAGAAGCAGGCAACCTAGATTCTACCATGTGCACTTTACACCAGCGTTTTCGCTCCTTTGAGAATCTAACACCACCTGCCACAGCTGATCTAACAGGAATGGAGCCCAGGCTGTGACGTGGCAGTAGGGAGCGGCTGTACAGGAAGATTAACTTGCTAACCCAACACTCACCTCCCGCTGTTGCAGCCGAGTTCCTGAGAGACACACACTGATACCAGTTGGCGGCCCTGGAACTGGGGACCGCAGAGGTAGAGGATGAACATAATGAAGTTTTATGTGCAGCTTTACTTTGATTCCCTCATCATTCCCTGAGGTACATTATAAAGAATCTATTCTGAAGTCCACTTTTAATTGCCACTGAAAGAAGAGAGAATAATACCAGAATAGAAAGAATTCTTCAATTTGTCAAGTAAATTCACAATCTTAAAAAACTGTGAGACAGGTGTTAGAAGTCATCCTCTTTGTTTGACCACTATGATCCCCATACTAAACACACCATAAATTACATTTTCTTGTACATTCCAGAGCCTTGAATATTTGGATTTTGCCTTCCGTATATGTTTATGTAAGTATGGATCCTTTACTTCTCAGTACAGTAGGGATGATTTGATGTCACGTGGAATAGAGTGCATAGTGCATACTGGGTTCTTAACCTCAAAAGTTACAGTTGCTCTTCTAGCCCTAAAATCTCCTTCCAGAAATAGAATATGAGCACAAGCTTATGACATAGCCAAAGTTGAAGCAAGCTTATCCAGGACAGGATGTGTTTGAGAATCAAGAGTGTTTCGCAGGAGTCATAAGTGAGGTGAGCACAATTGAGGTAATGTAATAGAATAGAAAAATTTCCCTTGAATTATTCAAACTTAAGAACACATTATATAATATATATAATGTAATCAATATTTTGTACAAGTTATAATAGTATATATATTATATAATCAATATATTAGTTTTTATATAGCTATATAATACAAAACTCTTTGTGTATGTGGGTCTATGTCTTTATATATAAAAGTACATATATATTCATATATAAGACTATATATACATATATATATATATATAACTAAGATAATATAATCTTATCATCAGAGCCAAAGAGGAAATGTGTAAAATGTGAGTAAAGGTTGAAATCCTACAATTTGATTAAACTTTAGCTCCTTCATTGTTAAAAACTTAAATGATATATTTTATTTAGATAATACTAAACAAAATATTATTATTTCCACATGTAATCAGTATAAGATATTATAGAGATATTGTACATTCTTTCTTTTTCTGTACTAAGTCTTCCAAATCTGGCACCTACTGTGCACTTTACAGTTCATTTCAATCCAGACATTAAATTTTCATCAGGGATACTTAATTTCTATTTAGAATTCATAAAATTTACAATTGAAAAATTAGACTGACATATCCAAGCTGTTCCAGAGCGTTTGTCAATAAGTGAATTGAATATCTGTTTTAACTATAA
>CAUYQV010044608.1:0-12063 GCA_963574575.1 Galagoides demidoff | reverse complement strand
TTGAGAGGAGAATGATTTGCTTACAGGCATTTTTCAGACAATGAAGTACTGTGGCTGAACGGTATTCCAGGGCATACACACCCCACAGTTCATTTAGCCATTCGTGGGTGGATGGGCACTTAGGTTGTTTCCACATCTCTGTGATTGTGAATTGAGCTGCTATAAACATTTGAGTGCAAATGTCCTTATGACAAAAAGATATATTTTTTTAAGAAAGATGGAGCTATCACATCCTTTGTATTTACCTGGAAGGATTTATAGGACATCCTCCTAAGTATCATGAGAATGGAAAAGCAAGTATCCAATGTACTCAGTACTAACATGAAACTAGTAGATGAACAACTACATGCCCACGTGAGAGGAAAAGCACATTTAAATTAAGAAGCAGGACATTTCAAAACTATTAAGAAATGAGTGTAATTGTGATGGATGTGTTACTTAGTTCAATTGTTAGCTTTTCACATTGTATATCAAAGCAGTACACTGAACCCCATAAATGCATCAATGTGTACAAAGTTATGATTTAATAAAAAATAATAATAAAATTAATTAATTAATTAAGAAGTAGGGAGGAAGAAGAGGGAGGAGGTGTAGTAAGCTCTCACCTATCGGGTATAACGTATGTGTGTGGCATATACCCCTGGGTGAAGGGCTCAACGGTATCTTGGACTTGACCTGACAAACACAAATAAGGTAACCTTAGATTAATATGAAATTTAAAAAACAATGACATACTGTGATGGCAGATCTTATGTGCCAGCTTGACTGGGTCCTGGGAAGCCCAGATGCCTGGTTAAGCTTTATTTCTGGGTGTATCTGTGAGGAGACAGAAGAGTGTGTCCCTGAAGACATTAGCATTTTAATTAGAGGTCAGCTGGCCCTCCCCCAGGAGGGTAGGCCTCCTGCAGGCCAGTGAGGGCCTGGAATAAGAGGACTGAGGAAGGCTAATGCATTCTCTATCTGGCTCCCTGAGCTGGTCCAGGCATCTTCTGCCCTTAGGACTTCTGGATCCTAGAAGGCAGAATAAGGCAGTCTTCTTATTCTCAGGCTCAAAGGCCTTGGAACTACACCACTGATTTTCCTGCATCTCCGGTTTGCAGACAACAAACTGGGGAGTGTCTTCTTACAATACATCTCACACATACATAATATACAAACACACACACACATAAATATGTATATATCTATATATAAATGCAATTATGACCTATTGCATATCTCTCTCTAGAGAACCCCAATACAAGTGCTATACAAAGTGTTTGCTGCTACCTCAAAACTGTCCTTAGAGTAGACTAGAAACTCCTTACCAGAAAGAGGCAGTGTGTCACACTCCAGGATGTCCCTCAAAATGCCTAGCAGAATGTCCTCCCCATGATAAGTTGTCAATAAATCTTTGCCTATATAAAGAATTATGTCACCCTGGCAGCTGCAGACAACAGATGATTGTGCCTCCCAGCTCTGCTGCTTGTGGCTGCCATTCAGGCTGCCATTGCTGTGTCCAGCACCCCTTCATCCCTGCACCATCCCCCAGACTGCATTGCCCAGCCCTGCACAGGAACCAAACGCTCAATACACAGCCATGAACCTAGAGACTGATGATGTAGAGTCAGTGGCTCCCGGGTACTTTTCACTTTTCCACTTGCAGGATAGAATAGAAGCAATGACAACATGCTAGCCCCAGAAATTCTGCTTCAACACCGTTAGGACCATGGGAAATAGCACCATGAGTTCTCTCATGAGCTCATTCAATTCTCTGTGAGTTTTGTGCCCCGGAGAATGCAAATGAGCTGCAAATCACACCTTAACTTTAATTAATAGAGAATGTCAAGAGTTCTTACATAAGAAAGCAGGATTAGGGGATAGGGATAAGAGATGGAAAACCTATCTAAAATATACAAAAAATACCCTGGAATTGTATAATTGAAAGAGCTCTCTGGTGTCATTTAAGCCGAATTCTGATAAAATACAATAATATCTACCTTAATGTGTCTCGCGAGTGACAGAGGAAGACAATGGCTTCCAGCGGCTGGGAAGACAGCCCACTAATAGGCCATTGCAGTTTTCAGTTTAGAGTGCATCTGATCCAACCGCGATTTCATATTATGAGACTGAAGCCTGAAGAGTTGAAAGGTTTGACATCACACACTCAGAAGCAGAGCCAGAACAGGCTTCTGTCATCCCCTGCCCCTGACAGAAGTTAAAACACCCCATCCCATCTCCCTTCACTCCTACCCTTTGCTCCTGGGTTTGTCTCCACAGCAACAGGGACTCAGTCTAATTCTCCTTCCATATGACAGCCTTTCACATGTTTCAAGAAAGCTTTATTTCAGCTTCTGAACCTTTCTCTGAAAGACGTCATCTTCTCTACCTGTCTTTTTGGCTTTCTTCACTTGGCATAAGTCAACCCTTTACCACCTTCAGCACTGAATCTCCCCCGAGCTGTAGACACTTTTTAAATTAGGGACACTCAGGATTGCCCACAAAATCTCAGCAATAAAGCATACAGTGGGCCATGAGCTTCCCTGGATCTCTGTCTCTCATTTCTACCACTGCAACTAAACATTGCTTTACCTTTTTTAGCAACCAGATCACACTGCTGAGCCTGTTACAATAATTACCCATTGAGCACTTACTGTGTACCAGGCATTGCTCTAAGCACTTTGCATTTCTTAACTCACTCAATTCTTACAACGCCAACAATTATCAGTTAGAAACTAATCTAACTATACCTGCCTTTCAGGTAAGGAAAATGAAACAGATTTTAGAGAACGCACCCAAGATCCTCCAGCAAGCAAGTGGCAGCGCCAGGATTCTGACCCAAGGAGATGGCTCCAAACCCTGCAATCACAATTGAATGCTATAGCTGACTTCATGAAAAATAAACTTCTGTCACAAAAATTGTCGATTTTGTTCATTACTGAAGGGCAATCTCTCGCAACCTTTGGAATGGAGTGTTTTGCCTTGTGTTGCATCCAGCCCTATGAAATTTCAGATTATGATTTTGGGTTCCTCCTTCTGCTTTTAAACTTACTTAATTCAATGTATTAGCTATTTCTCTGGATTGTGTCACCTTCCAATCTAATAATATACTTTCTAGCTGTTCATTTAAGTTGTGATTTAAAAAAATGTATAACTATCAAAGGTCCTAGTGACATAACAACTTGATTAACAGCAAAAGAAAAAATAGTCTAGGGATTGATCTTTTCTTGCTATTCTTATTAAGCCAGTCAGAAAGCTACATAACTGTTCTATTTTCTGGCCCACACTTCTTCATTTTGTCAGAAGAATATGATAAAGAAATTTAACAAACACTGGGGCATACTAACACTCCAGAATTTACCAAACCTATGTGCCTAGAAACCGTCCCAAAAAGGAAATAAAGCTAGTACAGTCTGGTTTGGGAATTCAAGTGAGCTCCAAATTATTATAACTTGTAGTAAACAACTCAAAAATCATCTGTTTATTGATAGATTTTAGTAATGGTGCCTGGATTTGCCATCAAGCTTACTGACCCATACTGTCCAAAATTCACCTTATTGTGTCTTTCTTATTTAAACCCAAATGCACATTCTTTTAGTATCACAGGTGGTTGGTATCTATGCCTAGGAACTAAAATATATTCTCACAACTTAAGACTCCTACATCCAATCTCCTACTTGACATCTTCATTAGAACATCTATGAGGCATTTCTAGTTTGACATCTTAAAAGGAGCTGTTTTTGATTTTAAAGCCCTATTAAAAATATGTGTATAAAAATATATATATAGCTTGAGGACTATTACCTGTAACAGAGATAACAGAGCAAAATAGAAGTGGAGTTGTTAGGACCTTTTGCTGTAATTTTGTTCCCCTGGCGGGCGAAAGGATATGTGGAAATCAAGAAGCAATAGAGCTTTGCAGCTGAGAGAGCTCAGAGGTCCTGTTAGCTCAAATGGCTCATGGTCCAGTTGCTAGGCAGGTAACTCCAACATACGGAGCACAGTTGTTGTCAACAGTGAAAACTAAAGAATTAAAATCTAAAACTAAGAAAAACTTACATATCGGAGATCATTGATATTTTAAACCAAAGAAAGCCCAACAATTATTTAATCAGATAAAAAGTAGTTTTATTTCTTCTTTGTCCGAACAAAGTGTTTTGTGGTAGAGTCTCGGAATAAAGTAAAAGTAACAGAAAAAATTTGGATTTGTAGCACTATGAATTGTAAGTGGATCATAGAAAAGAATCTAATGTGTTTAACCCATAATTTTTAAATATATAAAACTGGCCCTTTACTTTCCTGGGGAGTAGGTTTTAAAAAAAAAATCAGCCCTTGTGGGAGAAGCGGTGATGATAGCAGAACCACACTTCATTCAGCTCAAAGCATAACTCAAAAACCTAGTAAAACCCTCCTTACCCCACAGCTTAGGACATCACCCTGCCCTTGCCCAAGTACTCTTCATACTCCCTTATTTTTTATAAAAAGATCAATTAATCCAAAACAGCCTAAGAAGTCAGTCTGCACTGTGCATATATTAGCTGAGTGGCCCGCGGGGACCATTCTGGTATGTTTGTAGTTATTAGAGGGAGTGGCTAGTGTCAGGCTTCTTCCTACACGTGGCCTCACAAAGCTGCTTCTTTAGCTTTGTGTTCAGCTTTCTGACCCCTCTGGAACCCCTTCCAATCCCCTGCTGTGAGTCCCCAAGCTGCCCCTCTCCTGTGTCTGTCTGGCAGCTGCCCACTCCCTGGTCTGCTCCTGCAGACATTTCTCTCCTGTGGTCTGTGCCCTGTGCAGCCAGGCTCAACTACTGCCCCTGCCCAACCTCTGCTCTCTCAGTTCCTAGGGCCTTCACTCTGTTTCTCTAACGGTGGGAACCTCCCTCCATAACAGACTCCTCACTGCACCCAGAAGGAATCATTGTTTATTCCCCAAAGGGGACCTCTTCTACTCCTGCACCTCCCCTCAACAGTTCCTTCTTCAACCTGTTGCAGCATTTTTCAAAGAGTAGTCTGGGACCCCCTGAGTGCAACATAATTTTGCTATTCAAAAGTTACAAAATATAAAATTTATAGTACCCAATAGCTAATGCAGTCTGCTCATAGAACATGAGTTTAAAGGCATGTGTGAGTAGTAACCAAAACAGCGTGGTACTGGCATAAAAAACAGACACATAGACCAATGCAACAGAAGAGAGAACTCAGAAAAATATCCACACATCTATAGAGAATTTACCTTGGACTAAGATGTCACGAATATACAGATGGAAAGAACAGTCTCTTCAATAAATGTGCTATATTTATTAAAACAGACACCCATATTCAGAAGAATGAAACTAAACCCGGATATATATATATACATATACAAAAAACAAACCAAAATGGACTAAAGACTAAAGACTTAAATTTAAGACCTGAAACTATGAAACTACTAAAAGAAAACGTAGAAACACACCAGGACATTGGTCTGGCCAAGTAATACCCCCAAAGCACAGGCAACTGGAGCAAAACGGGACAAATAGGATCCCATCAAGCTAACTACCTTCAAGGGCGGCGCCTCTGACTCAAAGGAGTAGGGCGCCAGCCCCATATGCCAGAGGTAGTGGGTTCAAACCCAGCCCAGGCCAAAAAAAAAAAAAAAAAAAGCTAACAACCTTCTGCACAGCAAAGGAAACAGTCATTCAAGTGAAGAAACAACACACAGCATAGCAGAAAATATCTGAAAACTACCCATCTGACAAGGGATTAATAATTAGAAATAGATAAGGAGCTCAACTCACTAAGAAAAAAAGTCAAATAACCTGATTTAAAAAACAGACAAAAGATCTGAATAGACATGTCTCAAAAGAAGACATACAAATGGCTCAACATCATTAGTCATCAGAGAAATGCAAATCAGAACTACAAAATCATCTCGCCCCACTTAGAATGGCTTTTATCAAAAAGACAAGCAATAATGAATGAATGCTTGTGAGAATGTGAAGAAAGGGGAATCCTCAAACACTGTTGGTGGAAATGTAAATTAGTGCAACCACGATGGAGAACAGTGTGGACGTTCTTCAAAAAACTAAATATAGAGCTACCATGTGACCTAGCAGTCCCACTGCTAGGTAGAGATGAATCCAAAGGAAAGGAAATCAGTGTATTAAAAAGATGTCTGGACTGCCATGTTCATTGCAGCACTATCCACAATAGCCAAGATTTGGAATCAGCCTAAGTATCTATCAACAGAGGAATAAACAGATACATTGTGGTACCTACATACAATGGAATATCACTCAGCCACAGAACAGAACGAAATCCTGCCGTCTCCAACAACATGGGTGGAACTGGAGATCATTATGTTAAGAGAAATAAGCCAAGCACAGAAAGACAAATCTCACATGTTCTCACTCATATGTGGGAGCTAACTACTAAACAACTGACCTCAAGGAGACAGAATAGAATGATGGTTACCAGAGCCGGGAAGCCTAACAGGGAGGGGGGACTAAATGGGGATGGTTAATAGGGACAGAAATGTAGTTAGATAGTTAGAAAGAATGAACAATATTTCACAGAAGCACAACGTGACCATAATCAACACTAAATTGGGGTATACTTTAAAATCACTAAAAAAAAGTGGAATTGGAATGTTCCTAACACAAAGAAGTGTTTGAGGTGATGGATGCCCCCAATACTCTGATTTGATTAATTCACATTATATACTTATATCAAAACATCACATACACCCTGTAAAGATATGCAACTGTTATGTATCTATAACAACTAAAAATAAGAAGGCTTTTAAATAAATACATAAAATCAGAGTATGAACATCTTTCTTCAATTAGATCACATACACGTCTGTGTTTATGCATTTAGCCCCTGAGCCTGTTCTGGAAGGTGAGACCTTGGCAATGTGAACGCCCCACTGACCACTGCGGCTGGCCCTGTCTCCCATCACTTTGAAAGTAGCAAGAACCCACATCTGTGAGCGTATCCCTAGACTTGTTGTGTAGTGAAAGAAATGAAGACTACAGTCTGGAAAGCAGGAGTGCACCCAGCGTGCAAGAGGAACCAGAATAGCTGTAGGGACAAGCTCTTCTTAATCACACCCCTTTGTTCAAGGCAAATCCTGCAGATGAGACTGACCCAGCCTAGGGAGAGGAAAATGGATCCACCTAGCTGCAGGAATTTGCAGTTATTACTCTCGAGTTTGACTGACCTTGTTATCCCAACTTCTACCCCATCCCAATCCTATAGTCAAGGCTTGATTGAACCTTCTATCCCAGTCTTCGCTGTGTTTTAAGACATTAAGGGAAGATGTGACCCCTGTTTGGGCCAGCAGGACCCTGCTGACAGTGCAGTAATGAATGACTAGTGAGAGATTTCCAAGGAGGAGGTGATGGCAGGGTCCTGAGCCTCTCCTTGTCGTGCCTCTGGACCCCTAGGAAGGCTGGGGTTTGGTTTCAGGAAGAGAGCTGCTGGGGTTCATCATAGCTACTTGAATTAAAATTTTCCTCCATACACACCTCATTTTAATCAGGAAAATCTGGGTGGTGCCTGTGGCTCAAAGGAGTAAGGCGCTGGTCCCATATGCCAGAGGTGGTGGATTTAAACTGAGCCCCGGCCAAAAACTGCAAAAAGTAAATAAAGAAAGAAATAATCAGGAAAATCTGAATCTTTACAATTAGTGGCACTCACTAGAAAGAAGAAGTTCTATAAGGTTTACCCTCTTCCTTGGGGCGTTGTTCCAATGACCAGAAAAAGCTAGGGTTGATATTTACAATAATCGGCAGACACTTAGAGTTAGGGTTGCTCCGTTCATCCATTTTCTCCCTAAGGAACACTAAAAAATGCCTCTTTACACCTGAAGGCTTTCTGTTTTCCTGCCTCCATGCTCTAGTAAGGCAGCATCTCCTTGGCAACTTGCACCCGAGTTTACATTGCCTGTCTGTGGGGAGAGGGGTCTCCGGGCTTTCTCCTTTCTCCTCCAAAACAGGCGTCTGATGTTACTTTCTATCCATAACTATGTGGATTTATTTAGCTACAATGTTATCATCTCCAATAAGCCACCAGGAAGAGACAATTCTCTGCTTTTATTTATAACCTGAAGGGATTATTTTTGAGTTAAGGCTTTAAGAATTCAGATCTATCAGGAAAGAACAGCTTGTGTAATGAACTTCCTGTTTTCATCATATTTGGACACCGAGCCTCCTTGTTGCCTGTTATTATTACCCAGTTAATATGAACTGCCTGGTGTTTATTTTTAGCTGCGTTGACTCTATTGTAAGGACTGCATAAATGCTTTCAAAATGGGAAAATGTAATTACGGGATCTAACACTAAGTTGGGGATATTCTTAGGCCCTTTCACAAGGCAATGGCTTGAAAAAAAATGAAAATAGACCATTTTAAATGGCTAAGAAAACACAGTTATTTGATCCAAAATAGCCCATTGATCCTTTTACAAACTAAACACTTACTTCATAGAACAAAGTCTCACTTTTGTTTAAGTGACCTAAACATATGAGTCTATTTCCAAGTTCAGGGTCCAGGGAGGAGACTGAAGAGGAGAACTGGTGGAGAATAGAGGCAGGAAGGGTGTGCCCATTATTAACCCAGAGAGGAAAAGATTATAACTGAGATGAAAGTACTCCCACTGGGGGTTAAGGGCTAGAGAATATGGATTGCAGGGTGCTGTGTGCACAGAGCACCCCAGACAACGGTTTCCTGGGAGTGAAGGGAGTCACTGTCGGGGGGCTGCACGGGATTGTCTCTTCCCATTGGCTGTGGCCTGGAGTTAGTCATTCACACAGGCCACAACCCCAATGTCCACCTTCTTCACAACTCATATGCTTGTTCTCTCTGCCCTTTATTCACTCATTCAACAAAGATTTATGGGCGCCCAAAATGTGCCAGACTCTGAGAATGAAATGGTGAGGAAGACGTCACTAAGAGTGACAAGTAAAATGGTAGATGGAACTCCAGATTTCTAGAAGCACAAAACAGGGAATGCCTAACCTGGGCTGCCTGGGAGGTGATGTCCTGAGCTGACCCTGAGGGACGAACTTATCCTGAAAAAGGACGTTGTAAGTTGAGGAAGAAGCTGAGGTTGAGACTCAGTCGTGAAAGAGCAAGTGGCAAGGTCATGTAGATTGAAGCTGAGAATGTACAAGGAGAATAAATTGAATTAAAGCTGCAACATTAGGTAGGGCCCTGAAAATCGCAGTAAAGTCTTTTAGCCTTATTCTGAGAGAAATGGGGACAAGTTAATGTAAATTTCTATGTGTGATAATATTTAAGAAATAGCACCATGGTTTCATCCATGTATCAATGGATAAACAAAATGTGGTACATACATATAATGGAATGTTCTTAAGTCTTAAAAAGGAAGGAAATTCTGACACATATTCCAACACATATGAACCATAGGGCATGATGCTACGTAAAATAAGCTTGTCACAAAAGGGCAAATTCTGTCTGATCCACATAGGTGAGGCACCCACAGTAGCTGAATTCTTAGAGACAAAAAGCAGAAGGGTGGTTCTCAGGGTCTGGGGGAAGGGGAAACAGGGGTTAGTGTTTAACAGGTTCTGAATGTCAGTTTGGAATGAAGAAAAAAGTTCTGGAGAGGGATAGTGGTGAAGGTTGCACAACAATGTGAATGTACATAATGCTATGGAACTGTATACTTTAAAATGGTTCAACTGGTAAATTTGATGTTATTTCTCTTTCGCCAAAATTTTAATAAAAAAGAAACATCACTGTAGTTGCTGGATTAAGATCGACAGACAGAGAGAGAGAACAGGTCGGGAGACCAGTTAGTAGGATGTTTTAATAGGATGGGAAATAAAAGTGCTCTGAACTTCAGCTGTGGGAATAAAGATGAGAGAATAAAGACAAGATTCATTTGGACAGCAGCACCCGATGACATGGTGTTGATGGGAACTGAGCTCCATGGAGAGAAAAAGAAATTAGGATGAAGTGCAGATTTCTGGCTCAGAAACCAGGTAGGTGGTGATGAAGCGAGTCACTAGGACAGGTGACTGAAAAAAAGTGGTTTAATGTCTTATAGGATAATTTTCAAAGTAGATGAAATGAAGTTGGTTCAATAAGGAACAAAATAGATTGCCTATTGGTGGAATAACAAAGATACAAGTAAGATGCAGTTAATTCCACAACTAAAATTCAGATTTGCTCTGAAAACCCTCGAAAGAAAGTAACTGTGACCACCAATGGGATAAGTGAAGCTCAAGGTGGACTGATACTCAGAGACAGTGTGGGGTGAGGCCAGAGTCGCTGGGGCCGGGAGTAGCCATAGCGCATATCGTTCGGTAGTTTTTCAAATGCTTTTACATGCTGACTAGGTTATTTCACATTGCTACATCCAGTAGACCCATCAAAATGTCCTACTTCATTGCTACACCATCTTCTGTCCTCCTTTGAACATTACTCATGCCAGTTCTCCAAAACTACTTTACAAACACACCGTACCCTTAGGTGTCTCCATAACTTCTCACAAGCTCAAGCCTCTGTCTTGAATGCCTTTGTCCCTCTTCCAGTGCCTAAAAAATCCCAACTTATTCTTCAAGATTCATTCATTTTGAGACTGTAAACAAACATCTTTGAATCTGTGCTGGATGCTGGTTAGGGATAGAGATGTGTAAGACACAATCACTGCCCTTGAGGAGTCAAGGGTAGACAGCAATTGATAACCATAATAAATAGTAATAAACAGGGTACTGCTGTAATTAGAAGCAGGTAGCAAGTGGTGTGGGAAAACAGCAGAGGGAAATAAACTATCTTGCCTGGGGAGAGGGCAGGGGAAATAACAAAAAAGCTTTGCTAGTTCAAATAGCTCCTCCCTCAGAAAGGCTTTCCAACTTTGCCAAGAAATTAGCTGCACTTTCCTCTCTGATCTCATGGAATTTTGTTCTGCTACTGTAAGAATTTAGTACGACATACTATTATATAATGTTAGATGAGTTCTTCTATGCGATTGTGAGTTTCTCCAGTTGACCTTGAGTCTCTCCTTCACTGAACTCCCCACAGTGTTCCATCCATCGTATATGTTCAATAAATGTTTGTTGGATGGATGGATGAATGGAGGAATGGGTGGGTGGGCAGGTGGGTGGATGGATGGGTAGATGGTTAGATGGGTGGATGAAGGAAGCCTGGTTATTAATCCTTCAACTTAGCACTTTCTATTGCAAGGAACTCATTGAACCTCTGCTAATAGTTATCTGTGAAGTCTACAGACATGAATTAATGAGATTCTCTCACTGTTGGAAGCAGAAGAGGTAACTATCTTGGATGTTGTTTAATTCTTTGAAGCCACTAATGCATCATTCAGACATTTAGTACTCCAATACCACAATATCTGACAAGTATACTTTACAGCTGTCAAGCAAAATCAACCACAGGCAGAAGTGTGGTGGAGGTAAATTTCTTCTCCTCCTCATTGAGCGACCTTCCTCCACTCCAAATCCTCAGGATTTAAGAATGAAACTGATTCTGATTCTGTTGATTTAGCCACACTGAAGTGTTAAACTGGATATGCGTTTCCCATCCCAGTAGTATTTATTTATGCTTTAGAGAAGAATGAATGTCTTGGAAGCAAATTATTAAGCCAGCAAAGTATTTTTTCTGAGTACTTGTTAAATATGAAATCTTGTGCCAAGTGCTTCAGGGAATACAAAGAGGATAAAACATGTTCCAGTCCTCAAGGGGATTGCAATCTACTTTTGGAGGAAGTCATAGACCCAGAAAAATCTTAAAATACAATACAAGAAAGAATATTCGTGGTGGTGTGTTAGTAATTGAGTGCTTCGATCCCTCAAAAAATACACAGAAACAAAAAGGAATGAACCTTAGAGGCCAGCTGGCTTAGCTTCCCTGCAGTTCTCTCTACAATCTCCTCCGCAAGTCTCTAGTCGAATGCTTTCAGTGATAAGAAATCCACCACTTTAGGCTCGGCGCCTGTGGCTCAAGTGGCTAAGGCGCCAGCCACATACACCTAAGGTGGCGGGTTCGAATCCCCAGCCCGGGCCCGCCAAACAACAATGATGGCTGCAACCAAAAAATGGCTAGGCGTTGTGGCGGGTGCCT
>CAUYQV010044607.1:0-22839 GCA_963574575.1 Galagoides demidoff | reverse complement strand
TGGAAAAAGGATTTTTGCAAATGTGTTCTAGGTAAGAATTCTAATGTGAAATCATTCTGGGTTAGGATGATCCAGCCCTCAATCCATTAACACATCTCTGTGTAAGAGAAAGAAAAAAAGAGACACAGGAGGGACAGATAATGTAAAGATGGCAACAGAGACTGGAGTGGGACAAATACAAGCCAAAGAATGCTGAGGGTGCCTGAAAGCCCTAGAAACTAGGAGAGAGGTATGGACCAGGTTTCCCTCAGAACCTCTGAAAGGAACTGGTTTGGACCATAATCCTGAATATTGAAGTCTTAAAAGATCAGAATCCTGAAAACATAGTTCTGAAAACATAATTTAAAAAATGCTTTAAAAGACATTTATTTTCTTTAAGAATGAGGATTTATCTGAGAAACAGAAAAACATGACAGAACACTTTGTAGGTCCCTTTATACAATGAAATAGGCAATAATAGCATGCATTTTTTTGCAAGCATAAAGATTCAGGTATGCTAACAATGGTCACACAAGTCTAACAGTTATAAGCAGACAAACTGTATTTGTAAAGAAATGAATGAAAAAGCAAAATGTATAAAAGAACAAAACTATTATCTGGAAATATGTGCAACATCTTTATAACTGTGGCCAGCTAAAATATCATGGGGGGCGACCTACACCTTTTGATGAGGTTTGTCAGAAACCATAGTGGATTGCTATCACTTCTCAGGAAATTATTATTTTTTTAATTTAATTTTTTATTAATCATAACTGTATACATTTATGGGGTACAATGTGATGATTTGATATACAGTATGGAATGCTTAAGTCAACATGATTAACATAACCATCACCTCACTTATTTTTTGTGGTAAGCATTTATAATTTACTCTTAGTTATTTTTTAAAATTAGATCATAACTGTGATTTTGAAGTGTGCCCTTGCATTGTGCACATTAGGCTAGATCTCACCAAATGTCCTCCCTCCTCCCACCAACTGCTCTCCCCTCTCTCTCTACCATCCTCCAAAGGTCATCTCTTCATTTATTGAGAAGGGTTCAATATTTCTGCATACATGCATGATGGTTACACACAGAATCAATGTTGTGATAATGCACTTTTGTGGAGTCAAATTTATAAAAGTTGCATACAACAAATTGGAACTCTGTAAAAGTCTTTACACAATTTAAATCCTTCAGTATTGGAAATGATGGCAAAATGAAAAATGGAGCATAGCAAAATTGTGTGAAGAGGCAGAAGTTGTATATGATTCAATAATTTGGCCAGAGAAATTTCTAGTCTTTTTGCCTATGTTTTCACTTCTATGATCTTTGAAACATTGTTGCACTTGTATTGCTGGGTGGTTGTGCTCTATCATTTTTATAAGTATATGCTGTCCATTTGATAGTCAGCTTATTGCTCATTCTTTACGTTTTCTGCTTTTGCAGCACCAATATTAATTAGCTTTTATGGTCTTATCTTTCAACATTAAGTAGCCTTGTACACTTATAACAGAATTTTTTTCAAGGGAACCATTTCATAGATCTCTTCCACAGACTTGTAAAGAAAACAGTAAGAAGGAATGCTATTTAACTTCCCTGTTACCAAATCTGTATTAGTCAGGTTTCTGCAGAGAAACAGAACCAACAAGATATGTGTATAGATACATGAGAGGGGATTAATTAGGGGAATTGGATCACTTGGGTATGTTGGCCTGTGACAGGGACTTCACAGCCAACATACCCAAGAGACCCTGACATGCCAGTAGCATGGCCCAGTCCAAGTCCAGAGTCCCCAGAATCAAGAAAGTCAATGGTGTATCCCTCCTTCTGAGGCCAAAAGCCTCAGGACCCAAAGAGCTGTTGGCCTAAATTTTGGAGTCCAGAGGCCAGCAAGCCTCAAGTTCCAGGGTCCAAGATGGAAGGAGACAAGTCTGTCTCAGCTCTCAGGCAGAGACCTGTTTGTCTTCTGTATTTTCTCTCCCTGGGCCTCTGGTCAATCAGTGCCTGCCAACATGAGGGCAGATCCCCTTAGCCCTCTCAGACTCACACTAAGCTGGGAACCACCATCACAGACATACCCACATAATACTTTACCAGGTTTCTAGATGTTTCCTTTTATTTTGGATTAATATCAGGGAATATATGATTGGGCTACATTGTTCACATTTGTTAGGTAGCATCTGAGTTGTAGTTGAGTCATTTTTCTAAATATTTCTTGATCCTGTCAAATTGACACGTGAAATATGTTCACACACTATCTCTTGTCAACTTGGCAATCATATGCATGTCCATAAACCACACTTAACTTCCAAGTAAAGATGATAACAAGGATGGTTCCATCTACTATGATGCAACTACTCTGCATACAACCCAGACACATTAATCTCTCCCCCAGAATTTATCTTTCAGATTTTAGTATAGTGATTTCTGTGATTTTAGATATTAAGGATTTTAGATTTAGGGATTTTGTTCTTTCAGGAAGTCAACATTCAGGATTGTGTCTTTTGGGATTATGATCAACACCAAAAGGATCCAGCCTTGCTGACATCTTGATTTCAGGGTTATGGCCTTCAGCACTTGATGGAATAAACCTCTGTTGTTTTTAGTCATCCAATTTGTGATGATTTGCTATGACTGCCCTGGGAAACTAACTTGTGGTGTATTACATTTATTGATTTTCATATGTTGAACCAATTTTGCATTGGTGAGATAATTCCTGTTGGTCATGTTGCATAATCCTCTTAATATGCTGCTGACTTCCTGTTGTTATCACTTTGTTGAGGATTTTTGCCACATGTGTTCACAAGGGATATTGGTCTGCAGCTTTTATTTGTGTTCACGTCCTCTCTCTCTTTCTCTCTATTTCTTAGTCTGGCTTTGGTATCAAGTTAATGCTATCTTTATAGAACAAGTTAGAATGTATGCTGTCCTTTTCAATTACTTGGAGAAAATTTGAAAAGGATAGGTGTTAGTTTATCTTTAAATGTGTTGTAGAATTTACCTGAGAAGCTATATTTTCAAAGGCTTTCTTTGTTGGGAAGTTTTTGATTAATTTTTAAAACTTTTTACTTTTTATAGGTCTTCTTTTTGAGTCAATTTTGCTAATTTTTATGTTTTTAGCACTTTGTCCATTTAATCTAAATTACCCAATTTGATGGAAAACAGTCGTTCATAGTATTTTCTTATAATCTATAATAAAAATTTCTGTGAAATTGGTACTAACATGCCCACTTTAATTTCAGACTTTAGTAATTTGAGTCTTCTGTTTTTTTCTTAGTCTAGTTAGAAGTTTACCAATTTTGTTGATCTTTTGGAAGAACCAACTTTTGTTTTTGATGATTTCTCTTTTTCTAATATTTATTTCACTCATTTCCAGTTCAGTCTTTTTTAATTCCTTTTCTTCTGTTGATTTTGTGTGTAATTAGTTCTTTTATATTTCTTGAAGTGTAGATTATACATTGTAAATCTTTCTTTTTACAGATATTAAGAGCTATAAATTTCCCCCGAGCACTGATTTTGCTGCCTTCTATAAGTATGGATATGTGTGTTTTCATTTCCTTTATCTCAAGGTATTTTCAAGTTTCCCTTCTGTTTAATTCTTGGTCCAATTGGTAGTTTGTGTTGTTTCATTTCTACATATTTGTGAATTTTTCCTATTTTCCTTTTGTTGATACCTGGTTTTATTACATTGTGATCAGAAAAGATATTTTGTATAATTGGAATCTTTGGAAATTTATTGAGATTTTTAAATTTAATAACACATGGTCTATTCTGAAGAATATTCCATGAGTACCTGAGAAAAATTCTCATTCTGCAGTTGTTCAGTTAAATGTTCTATATGTGCCTGTCAGGTCTAAATAACATATTAAAATTAACTTATCTCTGTGTTTAACTTTTTAAAATGTGGCAATAGAGAATTTTAGTTACATATTTTGCTTGCATTGTTTCTGCTGAGCAGCTCTTTTTGAGGTAATCTGAGTGATTATAGTGAGTGAACTACTGATAAAGTAAACACAGGGTTACAATTTCATCATGGAACAGGTCAATATATTAACATAACATCACAATAAGTTAGGTACTATATACTACTGATCTTAAAAGCATACCTAGTATCTGTCAAAAAGTCAAGTCTCCAGGGGAAGTAAAGGGTTGTAGAAGTCACTTTCCATGAGGTAACATGTAAATCTTTGTTCCAAAAGAGACTAGGTGACCCCTTACCTCAGGGTGGTGGAATATATTTTGTTTGCTAACTGAAGAGTAGTCTGGGTGTGTTCTGGAGCATCTGCTGGTCTCTAGCAATCCTGCTTTAAAATTTTTTTAAATCCAGGAGGAAAAACTTGGGAGAAATTAGAAGATCATAATGAAAAAACAGATTCATACCCACAGTACTGAATTTTGTAACTGGTTTTACTGCTTATGTCAGATCAAATTTGCAACAATTGTAATACTCTGTTTTTTCTCTCATATTTTGGAAGGTGTTAAAGCTCTCAGAAGAATCTAATGTCTCAGACTTGGCATATATTTGACTAAGAGGCAACCACAGAAAAGCAGCTGGAGGGTTCAATGGAGTGGGGAGAGTCTCTCAAAGGTGAGGCAGTGGCATTATCAGGAGAAGAATCACAACACACATAATAAATAAGTCAGGTCCTTTGAAGAGAAAGCCTGTCTTAATTAAGTAAGGAAAGATGACACAGGGAACATATTGTGGAGCTCTGCTGACGTGTCCCTGTGGAGTCTTGACCTGGTCAGTAGACGGTGGTTTTTGATCATGGTGATTAGGATGTATTTTTTACAGCTTGTAATAAGAGTTCATGCTTATGTTGAAAAGAATGCCACCAACAAAAAGAATATGAACATGGGTAGTGCCTGTGGGTCAGTGGGTAGGGCACCAGCCCCATATACCAAGGGTGGTGGGTTTGAACCTGACCTCAGCCAAACTGAAACAAAAAAATAGCCGGGCACTGTGGCAACTGCTTGTAGTCCCAGTTACTCAGGAGGCTGAGGCAAGAGACTCACCTAAGCCCAAGAGCTGGAGGTTGCTGTGAGCTGTGACACCACAGCACTCTACTAACGGTGAGACAGTGAGACTCTGTTTCTTAAAAAAAAGAACCTGCATAGAGGAGAAAGCAAGAATTTCTTGCAACCCTGTGGAGCATCTGCTCATTGGAGGGAACTAGATCATAGGCTTGTGGGGTTACCAGTGACGGGGTATGACAAAGGTGCAAGGTGGAGAAGGAGGCATCAACCTTCCCAGACTAATTTGCTGCAGGGAGGGGGTCCTTCTGACTCCATAGAGCATCAGAATGAGTCATACTCGAGCTGCCAGCAGACCCCTGCTATTTAGTTGCCAGAGACCTCTTGGACTCCCTCATGTGAGACTGGGTGCTGACTGGGACAACTGATTTGGATCTCTCGGACTGAACCAAACACCTGAGCACTATCCAAAGTGGTACCCTGGGTATGTGGTTGTGGGAAGGTTTGATTTTCCTTTTCCAGTTGTTGCCCATGGCGGGGCAGGATGACTTAATTGCTGGTATTTCTCCACAGCTGAGACTTCAACCCAGAGTAACTGATTCACTAGGGTAGGACAGAGACCAGCTGAAAACAAGACAGAGCCACTTAGCCCCAGCACACCAAGTAAGTACCCAGTGTCTCAGGCCATAGTACTGTACAGGTCCTTTGCAAAGCTCTAGGGGAAAAGGTACAGATACCAGTCACAGCTCTTGGGTAAAGTGCTGGTTAATCACTACTCCAGGAGCCCCCCAACCCAACTTCACCTTATCTGCTCATCTAGTCAAATGGTGTAAAATAATCATGGGACAGTATCAGCAGAAAAACTCTGATAACATGAATAACCAGAGTAGATCAACTCTCCCAAGGATAGATACAGCAGACACAAATGAAAATCCTATTCATAGACAAATGGCTAGGAGTCAGAAATCAAATTCAGAGTTTGGATTGCAAATAAGATGAATAGAATTGAGTTAAAGTTGGAATTAGAAATTCAAGGAGCAATTCAAAAGTTGTCTCAAGAATTCAATGAATTCAAAGACAAAATCACCAACGATTTTGACACACTGAGACAAGAATTTGCAGCCCTCAAAGATCTGAGAAATACAGTAGAATCCCTCAGTAACAGCAGAAGAAAGGATATCTGACATTGAAGACAACACTTTTGAATGCTCCCAAGCACTCAGAGAGAAAGAGAAATGGACAACAAAAACAAATCATTCTCTCGGAGAGCTTTGGGATAATTTGAAGAAAACTAATATTCAACTTATAGGAATCCCTGAAGGCAACTAAGTTGCTTTGCAAAGCACAGAGGCCCTTTTTCATGACATTCTGAAGGAGAACTTTCCAGACATGCCAAGAGATTCTCAAATGCAGATAGCAGACAGTTTCAGAATCTTAGCATGGCTCAACCCAAATAAGACCAACCCCTAGACACATCATAATTAACTTAACTAAAGTTAATATGAAGGAGAAAATTCTGAAAGCAGCCACACGTAAGAAAACCATAACCTACAAGGGAAAGAATATTAGAATGACTGCAGATCTCTCTGCTGAAACCTTTCAAGCTAGAAGAGGGTGGTCATTGACTTTTAATCTTCTAAAACAAAATAACTTTCAACACAGGATCCTGTATCCAGCTAAACTGAGCTTCATTTATGATGGAGAAATTAAGTACTTTAATGACATTCACATGTTGAAGAAATTTGCCATAATTTGCCAGCTCTCCAGGATATTCTCAGACTTATTCTCCATAATGAACAGCACAATCCTGCACCACAAAAGTAAACTCACTCAGAAACTTTTGATCAAATAACTTTCAACCCAGGATCCTGTATCCAGCTAAACTGAGCTTCATTTATGATGGAAAAATTAAGTACTTTAATGAAACAAACCCCCCTAGAGCATCTGCTCATTGGAGGGAACTAGGCCATAGGCTTGTGGGGTTACCAGTGATGGGGTGTGACAGAGGTGTAAGGTGTGGAAAGAGGCATCAACCTTCCCAGACTAATTTGCTGGGTGGGGGGGTGGGGGGGTCCTACTGACTCCACAGAGCACCAGAATAAGTCATACTTGAGCTGCCAGCAGACCCCTGCTATCTAGTTGCCAGAGACCTTTTGAACTCCCTCATGTAAGTCTGGGTGCTGACTGGGACAACAGATTTGGATCTCTTGGACTGAACCAATCACTATCCAAAGTGGTACCGTGGGTGTGCGGTTGTGGGAAGGTTTGATTTTCCTTTTCCAGTTGTTGCCCATGGAGGGGGGGGGTGTGACTTAATTGCTGGTATTTCTCCACAACTGAGACTTCAACTCTGACTTCTTCACATGTTGAAGAAATTTGCCATAACTAAACCAGTTCTCCAGGATATTCTCAGACCTATTCTCCATAACGAACAGCACAATCCTTCACCACCAAAGTATACTCACTCAGAAACTTTTGAACAAATTCCAACTTCCACAGTGGCAAAAGGATTAAAAATGTCCACTGGACTTGATACCCAAAAAACTTGATACCCAAAATTCTACCAGGCTTATCAATATTTTCAATTAATGTGAATGGCTATTACCCTTTAAGGAGGCACAGGTTGGCTGACTGGACACAAAAACTCAGGCCAGATATCTGCTTCATACAAGAATCTCATCTTACCTTAAATAGATGACCACCCCTTCACACTCAGGGTGAAGGGGTGGTCATCTATAATTCAGGCAAATGGAAATCAAAAAAAATAGGTGTTGTAATTTTTCAATTAATTAATTAATTAATCAATTTTATTGCAGTTTTTGGCCAAGGCTGGGTTTGAACCCACCACCTCCAGCATATGGGGCTGGTGCTCTACTCCTTTGAGCCGTAGGCGCTACCCAGGTGTTGCAATTTTATTTGCTGATACAATAGCAATTTTATTCGCAGATACAATAGGTTTTAAACCAACAAAAGTAAGGAAAGAGAAGGATGGCCACTTCATATTTGTTAAGGGTAATACTCAATATGATGAGATTTTAATTATTAACATTTATACACCCAACAGAATGCACCTCAATTTATAAGAGAGACTCTAGCAGACATGAGTAACTCGATTTCCTCCAGAACCATAATTATTTGAGATTTTAACATGCCTTTGGCAGTGTTGGATAGATCCTCCAATAAGAAGCTAAGCAAAGAAATTTTAGATTTAAAATTAACCATTCAACATTTGGATTTAACAGACATCTACAGAACAGTTAACATCTACAGACATCTACAGACATCTAACAAAACTAAATACACATTCTTCTCATCAGCCCACGGAACATACTCCAAAATTGATCACATCTTAGGTCACAATTCTAACCTCAGCAAATTTAAAAGAATAGAAATTATTCCTTGTATCTTCTTGGACCATCATGGAATAAAAGTTGAACACAATAACAATAGGAATCTGCATACTCATACAAAAACATGGAGGCTAAATAACATTTTGCTGAATGATAGCTGGATCACAGATGAGATTAAGAAGGAAATTACCTAATTTCTGGAAAAAAAAAATCATGAAGACATGAATTATCAGAACCTCTGGGATACCACAAAGGCAGTCCTAAGAGGGAAATTTATAGCACTGTAAACTTTCCTCAAGATAATGGAAAGAGAGGATATTAACAACTTACTGGGACATCTCAAGCAACTGGAAAAGGAAGAAAATTCCAATCCTAAACCCAGCAGAAGAAAAGAAATAACCAAAATTAGAGCAGAATTAAGTGAAATTGAAAACAGCAGAATTGTACCACAGATCAATAAATTAAAAAGTTGGTTTTTTGAAAATGTCAATAAAATAGATAACCTTTGGCTAACCTAAACCAGGAAAAAAAAGAGTAAAATCTCTAATTTCATCAGTCAAAAATGGTAATGATGAAATAACAATAGACTCCTCAGAAATACAAAAAATCCTTAGTGACTATTACAAGAAACTTTATTCTCAGAAATATGAAAATCTGAAGGAAATTGAAGGAAATCTGAAGGAATACTTGGAAGCAAGCCACCTTCCAAGACTTAGCCAGAAGGAAGTGGAAATGTTGAACAGGCTTATATCAAGTTCTGAAATAGCATCAACTATTCAAAATCTCCCTAAAAATAAAAGTCTAGGACCAGATGTCTTCACATCAGAATTATGCCAAACTTTTAAAGAGGAACTAGTACCTATATTACTTAACCTTTTCCGAAATATGGAAAAGTAGGAATACTACCCAACACATTCTATGAAGCAAACCTCACCTTGATCCCCAAACCAGGAAAAGACTCAACAAAAAAGAAAATTATAGACCAATATCACGAATGAATATTGATATGAAAATATTCAACAATATCCTAACAAACAGAATCCAGCAACATCAAACAAATTATACACCATGACCAAGTGGGTTTTATCCCAAGGTCTCAAGGCTGGTTAAATATATGTAAATCTACAAATATAATTCATCCCATAAACAAATGACAAAACAAAGACCATATGATTCTCTCAATTGATGCAGAAAAGGCTTTTGATAATATCCAGCATTGCTTCATGATCAGAACACTTAAGAAAATTGGTATAAAATTGGTATAGAAGGGACATTTCTTAAACTGATAGAGGCCATCTATAGCAAATCCACAGCCAATATTGTATTGAATGGAGTTAAATTGAAATCATTTCCACTCAGATCAGGAATCAGGCAAGGTTTCCCATTGTCTCCACTGCTCTTTAACATTGTAATGGAAGTTTTAGCCATCACAATTAGGGAAGAAAAGGCAATCAAGGATATCCATATAGAGTCAGTGGAGATCAAACTGTCACTCTTCACTGATGATATGATTGTATATCTGGAAAACACTAGGGATTCTACTACAAAACTCTTAGAAGTGATCAAGAAATACAGCAGCATCTCAGATTACAAAATCAACACTCATAAATCAATAGCCTTTATATATGCTAACAATAGTCAAGCTGAAAAAACAATCAAGGACTGTATTCCACTCACAGTGGTGACAAAAAAGATGAAATATTTGGGAGTTAACCTAACAAAGGATGTGAAAGATCTCTATAAAGAGAACTATAAAACTCTCAGAAAAATGGTGCCTGTGGCTCAAAGGACTAGGACACTGTCCCCATATGCCAAAGGTGGCGAGTTTGAACTCAGCCTGGCCAAAAACTGCAAAACAACAACAACAACAAAGCACTCTAAAAAAATTAGCTGAAGATTTTAACAAATGGAAAAACATACCATGCTCATGGCTGGGAAGAATCAACGTTGTTAAAATATCCATGTTACCCAAAGCAATATACAATTTTAATGCAATCCCTATTAAAGCTCCCCTGTCATACTTTAAAGATTTTGAAAAAATAATACTTTATGGGTGGCACCTGTTGGATCAATGGGTAGGGCACCGGTCCCATATGCTGAGGGTGTCAGGTTCAAACCCAGCCCTGGCCAAACTGCAGCAAAAAATAGTCAGGCATTGTGGCAGGTACCTGTGGTCCTAGCTACTTGGGAGGCTGAGACAAGAGAATCGCCTAAGTCAAGGACTTGGAGGTTGCTGTCAGTGTGATGCCACAGCACTCTACTGAGGGTGAGAAAGTGAGACTTTGTCTCTACAAAAAAACAAAACAAAAAACAAACTTCGTTTTATATGGAATCAGAAAAAAAAAACTTGAATAGTCAAGACATTACTCAGAAATAAAAACAAAGCAAGATGAATTATGCTACCAGACCTCAGACTATATTATAAATCAATAGTGATCAAAACAGGATGGTACTGGCACAAAAACAGGGAGGTAGATGTATGGAACAGAATAGAGAACCAAGAGATAAACCCAGCTACTTACTGTTATTTGATCTTTGACAAGCCAATTAAAAACATTCAGTGGGGAAAAGATTTTCTATTTGACAAATGGTGCTGGGAGAACTGGCTGGCGACCTATAGAAGACTGAAACTGGACCCACACCTCTCACCATTAACTAAGATAGACTCTCTCTGGATGAAAGATTTAAATTTAAGACATGAGACTAGGAAAATGCTAGAAGAAAGTGCAGGGAAAACTCTTGAAGAAATCGGCCTGGGTGAATATTTTATGAGGAGGGACCACCACCACCCCCGGCAATTGAAGCAACATCAAAAATACACTCCTGGGACCTGATCAAACTAAAAAGCTTCTGCACAGCCAAGAACACAGTAAGAAAAGCAAGCAGACAGCCCTCAGAATGGGAGAAGATATTTGCAGGTCATGTCTCCAACAAAGCTTTAATAACCAGAATCCACAGAGAACACAAATGTATTAGCAAGAAAAGAACAAGTGATCCCATCTCAAGGTGGGCAAAGGACTTGAAGAGAAACTTCTCTGAAGAAGACAGGCGCATGGACTACAGACTTATGAAAAAATGCTCATCATCCTTAATCATCAGAGAAATGCAAATCAAAACTACTTTGAGATATCATCTAACTTCAGTAAGATTAGCCCATATCACAAAATTCCAAAACTGGAGATGTTGGAATGGATGTGGAGAAAAGGGAACACTTCTACATTGCTGGTGGGAGTGCAAACTAATATGTTCCTTTTGGAAAGATGTTTGGAGAACACTTACAGATCTAAAAATAGACCTGCCATTTGATCCTACAATTTCTCTACTAGGTATATATCCAGAAGACCCAAAATCACATTATAACAAAGATAGATATATGTACCAGAATTTTTATTGCTGCCCAATGCATAATTGCTAAGTCATGGAAGAAGCCCAAGGGTCCATCGACCCATGAATGGGTCAATAAATTGTGGTATATGTACACCGTGGAAAGAGAGAGAGAGAGAGAAACATCAGAGCAGAACAAAATGAGACTGAGACAAAAAGATAAATACAAAGGATAGTCTACACAATGAAATGTTGGTTCTCTGGAATGGTTAACAAAATTGGTAAACCATTAGCAAAAATAGCCAGGAAGAGAGAAGATAAATATAAAGAGAAATGAAAAAGGAGACATTACAAGTGATAACACGGAATTACAAAAGATAATCAGAGACTGGCATAAATAATGATATGCTCACAAACTAGAAGAGCCAGAGAAAACAAATAAATTGCTGAAAACATACAATGTCCCAAGTGAACCAAGAAGAAATAGAAATTCTGAACAGACCAATAAGAGGTAGTGAGACTGAATCAGTAACAATAAAACCTCTTCCACGAAAAAAAACAAAACAAAAAACAATCTGTCCCCACCCCCCCCCCAAAAAATGCATGGCCAGATATACTCACAGCCAAATCAATCAAACATACAAAGAACTCCCACAAGTCCTCCCAAAAGTGTTTCAAAAAACCCAGGAGCATGGAATGCTTCCTAATTCATTCTATGACGCCAGTAAACCAAAGCCAAACAAGGATACAACCAAAAAAGAAAACTATAGACCAGTGTCTGATAAACAGAGATATGAACCTTATCAACAAAATACTAGAAAACTGAATCCATGAGAACATTAAAAAGGTAATAAGCTGTCATTCAGTGGGTTTTATTCCAGAGGTGCAAAGATGGTTCAACATATGCAAGTCACTGAATGTCACACAGCACATAAGCAGAATTATGGGGAAAAACATATAATCATCTCAATAGATGCAGAAAAAAAACATTTGATAAAATTCATCCTTCATGATAAAAACTCTCAGCAAACTAGGAATAGAGGGAAAATACCTCAAAACATTAAAGGCCATGTATGATAAACCCACAGTCAACACAGCACTGAATAGGAAAAACTTGAAAACAATACACCTAAGAAGACAAGGATGCTCACTTTCACCAGTCCCATCTATCATAGTAATGGATGTCCTACATACAGTAGGAATTAGGCAAAGGAAATACATAAAAAACATCAAAATTGGAAAAGGGAAGTCTTTTCATTCCACTGACCTATATGTCAATGGAACCAAACAGAGATCTTACTCCTGGAAAACCTAAAAACTCCACCAAAAAACCCCCTCTTACATTTGATCAACAAATTCAGTAAGGTTTCCAGATACAAAACCAACATACAAAAATGAATGGCATTCATTTTTGATGAACAATAACAAGCTGAGAACCAATCAAGAAGGCAATCCCATTTACAATAGCTACAACACCCCCCCAAAACAAACAAACAAACAAAAACTCTGGGGGGCCGTGTCTGTGGCTCAGTGGCTAGGGTGCCTGCCCCATATGCCAAAGGTGGTAGGTTCAATCCCAGCCCCCGCCAGCTAAAACAGCAGTGTCAACTGCAGCAAAAATAGCTGGACATTGTGGTAGGTGCCTGTAGTCCCAGCTATTCGGGAGGCTGAGGCAAGAGAATCACTTAAGTCCAAGAGTTAGAGATTGCTGTGAGCTGTGATACAATGGTACTCTACTGAGGGTGACATAGTGAGACTGTCTTAAAAAAAAAAAGTCCAGAAAGTAGAAGTTCAAGGTTAATATTTATATGTGACACTTTATTCCTGTCCTAATTTTTTTATTAAATCATAAACACGTAGATCATGTATACATTAATGCATTTATGGGGTACAATGCGCTCATTTCATATAGAATTAGGAGCGCTTACATTGCACTGGTTAATATATACCTCATCTCATTTACTTAATTATTGTGTAAAGACATTTATACTCTATACTTAATAGATCTGACATGTAACCTTCCAATATCTACCAGAGGTGTGATCCTACCATTCATCCTCCCTCTTTCTGATCTCTCCCCTCACCTCCCATTGTCCCTTCATCCTGGGCCATAGTTGTGATCTATTCTTCATGTGAAAGTGTAAATTTCCAAAAAAAGAAAGAAAGAAGAAAGAAAGTGTGCAGCTTGGTGCCTGTGGCTCAAGTGGCTAAGGCGCCAGCCACATACACCTTAGGTGGCAGATTTGAATCCAGCCCAGCCCACCAAAACAACAATGATGGCTGCAACCAAAAAAAAAAAAAAATTAACCGGGCATTGTGGTGGGTGCCTGTGATTCCAGCTACCTGGGAGGCGGAGGCAGGAGACTCGCTTGAGCCCACGAGGTGGAGGTTGCTGTGAGCTGTGATGCCACAGCACTCTACCCAGTGGCATAGCTTGAGGCTCTGTCTCAAGAAAAAAAAAAGAAAGTGTGAGTTATTGTAAATTGGTTTCATAATAGTACTGAGTACATTGGATATTTTTTTCTTCCATTCTTGAGATACTTTACTAAGTAGGATATGTTCCAGCTCCATCCATGAAACATAAAAGAGGCAAAATCTCCACCTTTTTTAAGGCTGCATAATATTTCATGGTATACATATACCACAATTTATTAATCCATTCATAGGTCACTGGGCAGTTAGGCTTCTTCCATGACTTGGCTATTATGAATTGAGCTGCAATGAAAAATCGATTTGGTAAAAAAAATTGACTGTCATGATGAAAGATTTAAACTTAAGACATGAAACTATAAAGATTCTTGGAGAGAGTGCTGGAGAAACACTTGAAGAAATTGGCCTGAGAGAATACTTTATGAGGAGGACCCCCCAGGCAATTGAAGCAAACCAAAAATACATTACTGGTATGTGATCAAACTATAAAGCTTCTGAACAGCCAAGAACACAGTAAGTAAAGCAAGCAGACAGCCCTCAGAATGGGAGAGGATATTTGCAGGTTATGCTTCTGACAGAGGTTTGATAATCAGAATGCACAGAGAACTCAAATTTACTAATAAGAAAAGAATAAGTAATCCCATTTAATTGTGGGCAAGGGACTTGAACAGAAGCTTCTCCAAAGAAGACAGGTGCATGGTCTTCAGACACCTGTCCTAATATTGATGGTATCCTGGATCCTTCCCTTCCCTTCCCTTCTTTTTTCTTGTTTTCCTCTGTGTGTTTGTTTTTGTAGTTTGATGGAATTCTGTCACATTGTCATTTGATTTCCTTTTTCATCCTTTGTGTAATTGTTTTATAAGACCTGTGGGTTTTATGCTTTTGTTTGTTTTAGCAGTGATGAGCATCAACCTTTTGCTTCCACATTTAGAACTCCATGGAGCATTCTTATAGGGAAAATCGAATGATAATGAATTCCCTCAGTGTTTGGTAATCTGGGAAAGACTGATGAAATCTCCTTCATAGATTATTCTGGTAGGATATAAAATTAATTCTTGACAGATTTTTCTTTAGCCACCCTGAAGATAGTATCCCAAATCCCTTGCCATGAAAGGTTCTGTTGAGAAGTTTACTGTTAGCCTGATGGAATTTCTTTTATATGTGAGTAGATGCTTTTCTTTTGCTGATTTTAGGATTTTCTTCCTTCATGCTGACTCTAGAGTAGAAGTGCCCAGTGGGAAGGCCATGGGCCAAATGTGGCCCACCACAAAACCATAAACTGACTTAAAACATTCTGAGATTTTTTTGGTGGAACTTGATTGTGCAGTTCTTGAGTGTGAACTTTGAGATGGCAATGTTGTATTGCAATGGCACCCAAAATCAACATACATATGCTTTTGCTATTTGTACACATGTGTGACTTCAGTTTTACAGAGTGTGCAGCTTTCAGTGTGTTTTCTTCCAAGTGCAGATAGTCAAGAACCCATCAGATGTTACATGTGCTCATGGTGACTTGGCAAGGCAGCAATTATCAATATTTCTTTCTATTTATTTATTTTTATTAAGTCTTTCATACATGGATCATAAATACATTTATGCCATTATAGGATTCAATGTGTTGATTATTTGTACAAGTTGGAATGCTTACATCCTACTAAACAACATAGCCTTCACCACTTTTACCTAATTACAGGATTAAGACATTTATGCTCTACACCTGATAGATCCAACTTGTACTTGCAATATGTTCCATAGGTATGGTCCCTCTACCAACTGTCCCTCTATCGACCCACCCCCCCTTCCCCTTCCTTCCTTCCTTCATCCTAGGCTATAGTTGTGTTTAATTTTTCATATGCAAGTGTGAGTGATTATAAATTGGTTTCACAGTAGTACTGAGTACATTGGATATATTTTTTTCCATTCCTGAGATATTTTACTAAGAAGAATATTACATGGATGGAGCTGAAAAATTATCAATATTTCAACCTACCATTGCAATATTAGGCATTTAATGTTATTAAGAAGCCAGGCAAGGACTGCTTTTTTATTATTAACAAATAATAACCATTCCACACCTCGGTAGTGCCTTACACGTTACCTGCCACTCTTTAAAATCAGCCTCTGCCTCACCGGGTTGGGCAGGTGAGATGTCCAAGTGTAATGCCTAACTCCATTCTGTACATAAAGCCAGACTTGCTCCATTTTGCTAAGAACTTTGATAAGGGCTTTCAATACTCCCCCTTTAAGCTCAGCCAAAAGCTGCAGAGTTTAGCAAAAACTACAAAATCTTGTGAAATCACAGCTCTCCCTTGTAAGCACTACCCTTACCCTGTAGATCTAACCTTGTAGGTGTTGACTTTTATGAAATTTGGCTTGTGTTAAGGACTCCCCCTCTGCTACCAAAAGCACCTTATAAAAGGTGGTCAAGAGACTTTGAGGCATAATCCTGCTCTTGACTGCTGGCCAATAAAGGAGCCCTGCTTAATTTGAACTCAATGTGCTGGCGTATCTCTGTTCTGCTCGCTTCAGATATAACATTTGGAGGCCCCAGTGAGATTGGCAGCTGGAGGGTCAGCCTCCTTGTGTAGCTCCCAGGAGAGGGCAGGAATTATAGGGAAGGTGACCCCTTAGATGTTCCAGGGCCCCATAATTCCCTGAGCTCTTCCTGAGGGCTTTAGAGGGACTCCTGCCAACTTCTCACCCAAATTTAGGTCCTTCATCTTACTCTCAAGAGGTAAGAGTCTGTGGTGTTTTTATGAAATTGTTTTTGTTCAGAAGGGCCCTTAGGGACCTCCCAAGGAAGGCCACTGGACAGGAACCCAGGGGTTTACCTTGGCCTGTCAGAGACACTTGGATATCTATTTTTGTTTGCTGTCAAATCATGGCAACTCAACAAAGCAAGTCTTTAACACTTTTACAGTGTATGCTGAAGAATTTTACAGCTGGCTTCTCGGATGACTATGGAATCCAGTTCTTCAAGAACTATGAGTCTTCTGTGAAGTTGAGTGGCCAAGTTTTAATGTAGGATGGCCATCAACAGGCTCCCGAGACCTGGCCATGGTGACTGCAATACACCATGTGGTCATGGGAAAAATGGGTCACCTAGACCAATTCCCCTATATAGACCAGTGGTTGATTTTCATCCATAATCCCCCTGCCTGGTTGTGAGTATGTGCTGTGGGATCTTATTCTGCAGTCCTCCTCACTTGTCCCTGACCCCAAAAGGGATCACCCCCTTGGGCAAGACCCCACCAGTCCTTGCCCCATCAGGGGAAGAGGATTTGCTGCTTCCTTACAGTGTAGGAGGGCTATCCACTTCCATAGTCTCCTCAGGAGAAGCTCCCTCAGCTCCTCAGCTGGAGCTTTTTCCTCCTTAGCTCTCACCCCTGGCATCTCACCTCCAGTCTTGAATGAACCCCTGAGTTTAAAGGAGAGGCCTGGATCCTCCTTGTTTTGTTTTTGTTTGTTTGTTTTTGCAGTTTTTGGCCGGGGCTGGGTTTGAACCCACCACCTCCAGCATATGGGGTTGGTGCCCTGCTCCTTTGAGCCATAGGTGCTGCCCCATGATCCTCCCACTTTGGGAGATACCTCCCTGGGAGGGAGCAGGAAGAGGCACCCACCTTTTTCTTGTCTATGTCCCCTTTTCAACCTCTGACTTGTATAATTTGAAAACCCAGAGCCCACCCTATTCAAAGGAGCTCCAGGCTCTTATTTCCTTGATTGAGTCCATCTTCCAGACCCATTGTCCCACTTTAGATGATTGCCAACAATTTCTTTTGACATGCTTCACCACCGATGAGTGGAACAGGGTTTGAAATAAAGTTAGAAAAGCCTTCTTGGCCAGTTTTGGTGATGCTGGGGAGGAAGGGCAACAGGAGTTTAATAGAATTTTTCTGACAGAACAGCTGGATTCGGACCTCAATGCCTCAGCAGGATCCCAGGCTCTAGAAGCTTTTTACTGCTCTCTTTTAATGAGCCTATGGCAGCAGCCTGAAAACCTATACATTTATAAAAAAAAAAAAAAAAAAAAAACCTGAGGTGGTCCAGGGCTTAGAGGAGTTGCCTGGAGCATATTTGGAGTGAATCAGTGAGTCCTTCTGAATCTACACCCCATTTGACCCCTTGTTTCCAGAAATTGCCAGGGTAGTGAACTTAGCCTTTGTCTCTCAGTCAGCCCCAGATATCAGGAAGAAATTACAGAAGGTAGAAGGATTTGCCGGGATGAATATTTCCCAGCTGCTAGAAATTGCTCAAAAAGTTTATAACACATATTGTAAAGCAAAAGCACAAAACTGCTGAGGTGGAGAAAACCTCACGCAGACAAGCCAAGATTATTGTGACAGCATTGCAAGCAGTACAAAGAACTAAGTTAGAGTCAGGGACAGGAGAAAACCAGCGACTCCCTCACCCAAGCCGATTGAAGCTAGAAAGAGACCAATGTGCCTACTGCAAAAAGGCCATTGGAGAAGTGAATGCCCAGAGCTTGGTGCCAACAATAAGCCTATGTAGGAGGTCTTGGCACTGCCTACTGAAAGAGGCAGAAACTCAGACTGAAGGGACTGGGGCTCTCTTCCTTTAGGCCCCACGGTGCCAGCCCATGGTGCCAGCCAAGGTGAGGGGGCATCAAATTAAAGTCCTGGTGGACCAGGGGGGGCAGAGCAGTCCATTTTATAGGACCCAATGGGAAGCTCTATCTGATGAGAAGATCTCCATCCAAGGAGCCACTGTGAGCACTCAAATGTCCAGTCACTCAACATTGGACTGTGGACCTGGGAAAAAAGCAGATGACCCATATATTCCTGGCAATCCCAGATTGCCTTTACCCCATCATGGGCATAGACCTGCTCCAGAAACTCCAGGCCACTATTTTATTCTCCCCCAAGGGAAGTGACAGTGTTTTAGACCCAGGCCCTACTCCGACTCCTGAGTCCCCTGTCTACCAGTTACATTTGTCCACTCCTTTATCAGAAAAATACCTCCTCAATACTGATGAAAATGTGGCTGAAGCAGAAACCATAGCCCCTGCACTACTAGCCCAGGTATAATCAGACTTTCCTTGAGTGTGGGCAGGATCCAACTCCCCAGGACTGGCCGCCTATCATTCCTTGGTAGTGGCCCAGCTTCTGGCTGGAGCATCTGCTGTTCAGATCCAGCAGAATCTAATGAACCAGCAGTGGCAGCATACAAGGGCTTTGCAATTTAAGCAAAACCCCAGATCCAGTGGCCCATCACCCCCAGGAATTCCCAAACTTGCCATTTCATTGTAGGAGTTGGGACCTGCAGGATTGCCCATTTTCTCTTTCCAGTCAGAGTTCATCGAGCTTCTGACTGAAGGTATCCAAGATATGTCCTTCAGTCAAATAAAGTTGTGCTTTCTTTGCTGACACTCTATAACCTCGCTCTTGAAGATATCAGAAGAGGTTTTGGGTACATTCTAGACAGTCTTCATAATTTGTAGTTGCCAAGAAAATGTCATCAACATACTGCAAGAGAACACAATTCATATACCTGCCTTTGAAGATCTTTAAGTCTTTCCCAGGGTCTCTCCAAATAATGTGGGAAAGTTCTTGAAACCCTGGGGACACCTTGTCCAGGTGAGTTGGCTGATCATCCCAGATTCTGGATCAGTCCACTCAAAGGCAAAGATCAGTTGACTGGCTGGGGCCAGCGAGATGGAGAAGAAAGAACTGTAAATACCTGGAATTCTGGTGGGAGGAGACTTAGAAGATTGTATGAGTTTGGGACTATTGGGTGAATGGTTTCTACATGCTTATTTACTGCTCAGAGGCCTTGTACTGGCCTATAGTCTGCCATTCATGGTTTCTTGACTGGAAGGAACAGGGTATTCCAGGCTGATTGGCAAGGAATCAGGATCTGAGCTTTTAGCAGATGCCAGACATATGGAGCTATACCCAGATAGGTTTGCTGGTTCATTAGTAAAGCCCTAGGTGTACAGTGGAACCTCCATTGTGCCTACTGGCCCCAAAGCTCAGGACAAGTAGAAAGAATGAACCAGACCCTAAAAGAAACTTTAACCAAACTCATTGATGAGGCCAGTGGAAAGTGGACAGAGCTTCCACCCATTAAGTTCAGCAAAAACTGGCTCAGTGCCTGTGGCTCAAGTGGCTAAGGCACCAGCCACATACACCTAAGGTGGCAAGTTCGAATCCAGCCCAAGCCCGCCAAACAACAATGATGGTTGCAACCAAAAAATAGCCAGGCATTGTGGTGGGCACCTATGGTCCCAGCTACTTGGGAGGTGGAGGCAGGAGACTCACTTGAGCCCAGGAGTTGGAGGTTGCTGTGAGCTGTGATGTCACGGCACTCTTCCCAGGGGGACAGCTTGAAGCTCTGTCTCAAAAAAAAAAAAAAGTTCAGCAAGGGTGACCAGAAAGATCACCTATATGTCTGTCTAACAAGGGTACAAGTGATCTAGAACTAGAATATAAATGTTGTAATACAATGACTAAGCAAATAACATGAAATTTATGTTAACCAGCTTAATGAAAGTATTTCAAATTGTATATTAAAACAGGACAATGTACCCCCCCCAAAAAAAAACTTAGAAAAGCTGGCCCATTAAGTTTAGCAAAATTTTAGCAATTCTCAGAGCAAGGTGTACTCCATATAGAGTAAGTTTTACTCCTTATGAAATCATCTATGGGAGACCTCCCCCTGTGCTCCCCCATGTGTATGACCCTCAGCAGAAATAACTAACCATACTCTTTTAAAGTATCTCCAGTCCCTCTCCCAGATCCAGAATTTGCACCCACCCCCAGATTCAAGAGACTTACCAGGACCCCAGAGGGACCGTGAAGGACTCTGAAAGTGCCTTTCAGCCTGGAGATGGAGTGTACATTAAGTCATTCCGGAAAGAAGGTCTCACCCCAAAGTGGAAGGGCCCCTTAACCATCATCCTCACCACCCTGATGGCTGTAAGAGTCAATGGTTTGTCAGCATGGATACACCACACCAGGTGAAGAAGACCAAAGAAGACAGCAGAGGCCACTGGAGAAAACCCTCTCAAGCTAAGACTGTTAAAATCTTGATTTCTTTCCCGTATATAGTTGTTTTCCTTCCTTGTACCCTTGCTTCTTCCCCCTCCTACTTTATGTTGCTTAACGGAAAGGAGATTGCAAACCAGTTCTTTTAATCTTAATGCCACCCAGTATGCCATAGCATGTAGAACAAGGTCATGTAGTGAAGGCCAATTTAGGGAATGCTGGGAATGTAAAAATCTGGGTACAGAGGCCAACTGAGCAAGTCTGGAGACAAAAATAGACTTGGAAACTCCAGCTTTATACATGCTGCCCAATACAGTTAATTGTGCTGCGTGGGAGTCCCCCTAAGACCAGTGGGGCTGCAAACACAATTGAAGGACCCCTGTTAAATTCCTTCACTCAGACCTAAAAGGCCCTTTGCCCTACAAAGAACCCCACCAAAAACTCCCTTTTGTTTCCTACTCTGATAAGTATGTTAAGTGGTATGCAACATTTTTTAAAAGTAATACAACCTGAAGAAGGGGGTCAAGATGGCCAACAGGTACCAGCCTCTGACAGAAGCTCCTGTCCAAAGGAAAAGATAAAGTCCAGAAAACACCCAACAAAGTCGAAGACTGGGAGCCCAGGGGAGAGAGAAGAGTGATACTGGCAGGACACCTCTTCTGAGGCAAGCGGCGACTCCTGGAAGGCAATCTACAGGTACACAATACACCTCAAAGGAAAAGTGTCCATCCTCTCCCCCAAGAAAGGTGTGCTTTTCCTTTGTTTCCGCTTCAACCACTCCCCTGAGTCTCCTACAGGTGATTGATAAACTGAGGACCTATTCTCTCACTCCATGAGTGAGAGCTGCCAACAGGGAAGTCTACTACCCTGGAGGGACCCTGCTGAGACTTGGAACACCCTCCCCCAGGCAGAAAAGTGGAACTGGCATTGGCACTGCCATTTTGAGTTTCCAGTCCACCCTTGCCTGCAGAGACAGCTAGAAGAGACCCAAGAGCAGCATCCACCTACACTTGCGAAACCAAGCCCCTGTCCCGATCCTTCACCAGGAGAACTGCTTGATCCATACTTCTTGCGCGCAGACTGATCCTGCCAGCCAGAGCATTCTGTGCTCAGCTGTCTCCCCAGCTGCTGTCTCCGCCTTCTGGGGCTTTGGCATGCATGACCGTGACTGACTCCTCTGGGGAGGGCTGCATAGCCTCACCAGCTGTGCACTCACCTCCAAGGGCCTTGGTGGCCCACAATGTAAATGGCTTAAATTGCCCTCTAAAGAGGCACAGGCTGGTTGACTGGATACAAAAACTCAGGCCAGATATCTGCTGCATCCAAGAAATTCGCCTTACTTTGAAAGACAAGCATAGACTCCAGGTGAAGTGATGGTCATCTATATTCCAGGCTAATGGAAAGCAGAAAAAAGCAGGTTTTGCAATTTTATTCGCAGATGCAATAGGCTTTAAACCAACAAAAGTGAGCAAGGGCAAAGATGGTTACTTTATATTTGTTAAGGGTAATACTCAATACGATGAGATTTCAATTATCAATATTTATGCACCCAACCAGAATGCACCTCAATTTATAAGAGACACTCTAATAGACATGAGCAACTTGATTTCTCCCAGCTCCATCATAGTTGGAGGTTTTAATATTCCTTTGGTGGTGATGGATAGATCCTCCAACAAGAAGCGTAGCAAAGAAGTTTTAGATTTAAACTTAACCATTCAGCATTTGGATTTAACGAACATCTACAGAACATTTCATCCTAACAGAACTGAATACAA
>CAUYQV010044605.1:0-44701 GCA_963574575.1 Galagoides demidoff | reverse complement strand
CCTTCCTTCCCTCCTTCCTTCCTTCCTTCCTTCCTTCCTTCCTTCCTTCCTTCCTTCCTCTCTTCTTCCTTCCCTCCTTTCTTCTCCCTTCCTTCCTTTGTTTCCTCCTTCCTTCCCTCCTTCCCTCTTCCTCCCTTCTTCCCTTCCTACCTGTGTCCTTCCCTCCTTCTCTCCTTACCTCGTAGCTTCCCTCTCTTCTTCTTTCCTTCCTTCTTTTCCTCCCTCCCTCCCTCCCTTCCTTCCTTCTTTACTTCCTTCCCTATTTCTTTACTTTTTTCCTTCCCTATTTTTTAACTCCTTCCTTCCTTCCCTATTTTTTACTCCTTCCTTTCCTCCCTCCCTATTTTTTCTCCTTTCTTTCATTCCTTTATATATATATATATATATAGCAGTGTTGGCAACTTATCTGGGTGTCTCTTAACTCCTATCAAAACTGAGTCTCCTATCATCTTTTACCTAAACACACAAAAATTAATATTCCCACAGAAGTAAAGATATCTGTGACTCATTTCCTGAGCTCCTTCTCCAGCCACCATCATATCTCTTCACTGGGTCTCTATCCCTATCAGCCTGAGTCTGGTCTAGGAGAAACCATCGGAATCACTTCCACAATATTTACTCTTTCCTGTGAACCCAAGATATCAAAGACCTTTCTAGAAGGAGTGACCATGTTCCCCAGTGTAAGCCTGTTGTCCTCGAATAAATATTTCACACATCTCTTTAACTCTCTAAAGCGTCTTAATTTTCTGACAAATTATACAGTCACTCTACTCCTCAGAGGTCTTTAAACTTCCAGTTTCAAGACTGTGGTGGACAATCTGAAACCCTTCCCCAAGGCTTCCCGGGAATCTGTGAGTTCCTGGGTTGGTTCCTTCATGCTTCTTAGTTGCTTCCTGGATTCCCTGTTTTTCTCTGATAACAACCTAGATACAGAATTCGGCTTTCATTGGTTGACTCAAAATCTCCACTGACATTAATCACAGATGTCTTTTGGCGTGCTTTCTCTGTATTTTGGGACATGGCTGGAAATGGCCATATTGAGGTTTGCAAGCCCATCCCCCTTCATCTTGCTAGTCTATCTCCCCTCCCACCCCTCCTCTTCCCTTATCTCAGCTCTGCTCAGGGGCAATAAACACATTCCTCTCTGTACCCCCTGCAGAGCCCTGCTGTTCCTATCAAGACCCCTGGGGTCCTCACCTCCTACCCAAACTTCCTAGTCCTTGCCAAGGAAGTTTTCTCAATATCTTCTTCTTCCTGAAAGAAAGTCTGCTAAATACATTCTTTCACCATGTAATTAAACCTAACTCCCTAAATGCATTCGATGTCCGCGTACTTATCTCGGTTTTCCCTGGCACACGGACAAAAGTAAACTTTGGCAGAAAATACGAGAGAAGAGAAGAGATGAAACCATAAAAGAAAGGAAAAGCACGAGAGGAGAAAGAGAAGAGAACAGATGGAGAGAGAAAGAAGGAAGAGAAGGAAGGAGGAAAAGAGAGAGGGAGGGAGAGACCCTTCCTCCCAGAGTTTAAGATGGTATCAGATGTTAACCTCCTAAACTCTGGTTTTACAACTGTCCGGGACGGAGTAAGTGTTTCTGGGAGTACGTTTTAGATTTGTGGAGTCTTACACCAACAGGCCTTGACCTGGTCAGCTCAACAATTTGAAAACTCTGCTTAAAACATACTAAAGCAGTTTATGCAACCCAAATGTGTGCACCCTTGTTATAGTCTGGAATGGTTAAAAAATTACAAAAAAGGAAATGCAGCTAAACTGGGGAGGATTATGATTATTTTTTCTTTCACCAAATTATGTGAACTGTATACAGGTCTTTTCCTATTAGTTCTTCATATCTAATTTCGGCCTAAAGAATCTGAAGTTGCCTCAAGTGGCAAAAGTATTAAACAAAAATATTAGAATATCAAGGCCTTTTAAATCTAGCTTTGCCTATAGCTAACTATATACACATTAGCTTCATCCAGGACCTTTGTAAACAGTCACAAAGTCAGATCATCCAGGGGAGTTTGGGCCAAATTACTGGGACATTGTTGGGGCTTCTCTATAGAAAGAGTCGGGCTGGGTAATATTAATGAAATAGGATGTGGAAAATGCCTAGTACTTTGCCTGGAACCAAGTGTCATTATCATGAAAGAGGACAATGATTTATCCACTGGAGGCAGATCGATTGGAATGACAAGCTTCCCAGCACATGACATCCAATATACTCCAACAATGTCTTAACTATCAAAAGCATCTCTAATCCGAGTGACTGCCATTGACAAAGCCAATGTTAGCAGATTTTTGAAGCTGCCATCACAAATGCTGTCTGTGGTTCTTGGTCTACTGTCATTCTTTCTGCGATTGTCACTCCAGCAGTTGTCCCCTGCCTGTCTCCAGCTCCCTTGCTCTTCCCTGAGCTGAGCCCAACTGGAGTCCGCCATGCAGCTGATCACACCTCAGGAATGGAAGATAATACCCACAAAAGTCAAAGAGCTCTCACGTGAGCACCCAAGGACTGAGAAAAGGCACCCCTCACAAAAGGGGTGTAGGACATTAGTCCAATCCGTGTGATATACATCTTGAAGAACCTTCTTGAAATTGATAATCCCTGGTCTTTTGTCTTGCTGTCTGAGCAGATATCGCACCCTCAGCTCCATACCTGTCTCAGAAACCTTGCTTTCTTGGTTTTCTACTTAGTACTGGCTTCTCTCCTATATTCTTCTGCATGTTTACCCATAAAGGAGTAGGGAAAATCTGTACCCTTTAGTCAGAGGACTGAATTTGAATTCTCTTTTCAGGAAAATCCAAAGACACCCCCCCACCCCACCCCCACAATAGTGTTTTTCTATTGCTGTTCTCTCTTCTCCACACATCCCTCAAAGCTCCTGCAGGTTGGTCAGCTTCATTCTCCAGGAATTGGAAAGCCTCATAGGACCTTCATGAGGGTCCTCAAGCAGATCCACTCTCTGTTATCCCATGTATACAAAAGATGATCACCTTTTAAAGTTAATAAAGGCAGCCATTGTTCTTCATGAGAAAGAGACATTGAATGTCTTATTTGGGGCCAACAAATGACTTTGCATGAGATCAGATCTGGATGGACGTTTCTATTAAAGACCTGTGCAGAGGTCAGTTCCCTTTCTATCCACCCCTGGTCTCTGCTTCTGAAAACAAGTTTGGGCAAGATCTGTTTCACAGGACCTAGCTAACTCAGAAGCCACTGGGCTGATGACTTCATCACCTTCTATGTAGATATTAACTGTCAAAATCCCCAAGCAATAGTATGAGAACACTTATTTTGAGTCTCTTGTAATTTGTCATATGTATGTGTGTGTATATATATATATTTTTTTCATAATCCCAGGGAGAAATAAAATTAGAATGACAAGCTTCCCAGCACATGATGGGAACTACATCTTAACTATCAGAAACGTCTCTAAGCGACATTGACAAAGTCGACATTTGGTGTGAACCGAGCTTGGTAGGTTCTGAGTGCTATCTGATTCACAAGAGTTTAATGAAAGCAGATTGATGTGCCCTCCAGCAGACTGATGTCCACACTGGTTTGCTCTGTAACTGGTCGATAGCTATGACTTAACCTGCTTTGTTTATTTTGGGGTCAGATTAAGAAGGTTCAAAAGGTACATACCCTCATTCCATGGGTCTGCCCCTTCACCAGGGATCTGGAAAATACATCAGCAGCCTCCTTCGTATTGTTTAACTTGCCTTGGGATCCTTCCCTGGGTATTAGGGGTAGTCTAACGTGACATATCTTCAATTAAAGGGTGATGTCAGTTGACACCATGCCACAGAGACCAGTTAAACTTTGTTCCTTAGAACATAAGAGCAGGATTCAATCCTGAAAACATTGGTAGTGGTCCAGAGCCTGAGTCATTTGGCTCTCTCTGAGCGTCTCAGCTAGCTGCAACATGTTGAGAAACACAAGTTCCCTTCACACCATGGAAGCAGAAAGGCAAGAAGTAGGAAAATTGAATTTTTTAAATGATATGCTGCTCTAGGGATCTACTATTTCCCTCAAATCTACAATTTGGGTCTAATCTTATTCATGGCTATTAACCACTGGCAGTACGGTTCACCAACTGCGTTTACTGGGATAAACAAGAGCTTCATGTTTGAATATTCGACACACTATTAGGTGTTTGAGCTTTTTTCTCTTCTTGGCTTCTTGCAAAAGAGCTGGGAATTGAAAGATTAAATCTGCTTCAATTTATGGGCACCTCCCATTTTGATGGGAAACCTTGGATTGTATTATATAGTTGTTTTTTTTTTTAAATACCTTCACAGAAACCTGCAAATGTACCCAACGGACTCTGTGCGCTCATGTTTGCTTGCTGGAAACGTCACACAAAAATAAAGACATCTAGTATGGAAGAGAGAAAAATACAGCTTCCCTCTCCAGAGAGAGTATATGGTTACGTTTCTGTATGGGTTTTCTGTAGCCGCTGTAACAAATTACCGCAAACTTGGTGGCTTAAAACGATACGTTTTTATTATCTTACAGTTTTAGAGGGCAGAAGTTTGACATGGGTCTCAGTGGGCTAAAATCAAAGTGTCAGCAAGATTCCATTCCCTTGGAGGCTTCGGGAGAGAGTCATTTCCTTGAGTCTTCTGACTTCTGGGGGCCACCTACAGTCCTGGGCTCACGGCCCCTCCCCTATCTTCAAAGCAGTTGTAGTGGGGAAAGTCCTTGCATTATCCCTTTCTGTAGTCCTCTTCTAGTCTTACAAAGAAAGTGTTCGGTCTGTCATTGTGAAGTCTGATGCTGCTGTGAGTTTTCATAGATTCTCGTTGTCAGATGGAGGAAGGAAGGTGCTTCATATTTGGACATGATCTATGGCTTTTCTCCCCACTATTCCATCAATACAATGTATTACATCAATTGATTTGGGGCCAACCTTGCATTCTTGGGGTAAATCTCATTTGGTAATTATGTATAATCCTTTAAATACGTTGCTGGGTTTGGTTTTCTAGTATTTTTCTAGGTACTTTTTCACCTGTATTCACTAAACAGGTGAAAAAACACTAAATTCACTAAACTGTATTCACCTGTGTTCATTAAAGGACCGTTGGTCTGTAGTTTTCTTTTCTTGTGATGTCTTCACTTTGCTTTGATATCAGGGTAATAATGGACTCACAGAAGAATGAGTTAGGAAGTGTTCCCTTCCATTTTTTTTTTTTTTTTGTAAGCGTTTGAGAAGGATTGGTGTTAGTTTGTTTTGTTTTGTTTTAATATTTGGTAGAATTCATCAAGAACCCATGTGGTCCTTTGATTTTCTTCGCTGGAAATCTCTGTTGCTTGAAAGTTTTAATTACTGACTCAGTATCTGTGCTTGTTATGAGTTTAGTCAGATTTTCTTTTCGTTTTTGTTTTTTTTTTTTTTTTTTTGAGACAGAGCCTCAAGCTATCCTCCTAGGGTAGAGTGCTATGGCATCACAGCTCACAGCAACCGACTCCTGGGCTCAAGCGAGTCTCCCACCTCAGCCTCCCAAGCAGCTGGGACCACAGGCACCCACCACAACGCCTGACTATTTTTTAGTTGCAGTTGTCATTGTTGTTTGGCGGGTCCAGGCTGGATTCGAACCCACCACCTTAAGTGTATGTGGCTGGTGCCTTAGCCACTTGAGCCACAGGCGCCGAGCCTAGTCAGATTTTCTATATCTTTTTCAGTCAGCTTTGGTAGTTTGTATGATTCTAGACATTTGTCCATTTTATCTAGGTTCTCCAATTTGTTGGCATACAGTAAACTTTTCATTATACTCTCTTATAATCTTTTTGCTTCTGTAGGGTTGCTAATGATGTCCCCAGTTTCCTTTCTGATTTTATCAATTTGTGTCCCCTCTCTTTTTCTCTCAGTTAGTCTAATTAGAGGTGTGTCAATGTTGTCGATCTTTCCAAAGAAGCATCTTTTGGTTTCATTCACTGGGGTTTATTTTTAAAGGAAGGTCTTCATGTCACACTATCTGCTTCCAAGTTGAAGAGGATTCCACTGGTTTCTGAAAGCACTGATGTACTACTTTCTAAGGTGCTACGTTTTTAAAGTAATGGTTCCATTTGCATTTGGTTACCATGCATTGCCTTACATAGAAAACTACCTCCCTTTCCATTACGTGAAGTCAGCTACATTCTGACAGATGCAGCCTTGAGCAGGTAATAAGAAAACATCATTCCTAAGAGCACTGAAATGCGTTACAATCATTTTGGTGGTTATTCTCTCTGCCAAAAATAAGTGAAAACAAATATAAATTTCCAAATGTAAGCATTTCCTTTATGTTGTCATTTTATTCTCAAATGATATTTTAGTATTTTGTCCTCTATGTTCATCTCTGCATTTTCCCTATAAGACCCAACTCATCTCATCCCCAAGCCCCACAGAAGTCTTTCTCTGTGGAGCAAAACTGGAGAGAAGTTCTAGTGGTTGGCCACATGGCCTTCTCTTCTCTAGATCTAAAACTTCACACCATCTGTCTACTCTATTTTTATCACCTCTCATACCACCTAGCAGATTCCTATCCAGTCTCTAACATCTCTCAGTATAGAGAAGTATCGTGAATGTTAAATGTGTTTCCATCAGAATCTTTTTGAAGGCCATAGTGAACCTTGATCTGCTAATTACAGAAGAGCGAACAGGTAATCTGTGCACAAGATAATTCAGGCATACATGACAAACAGTCTGGACCAGGTTAGTGACAGGAAAAGACTGAGAGCAGGATAGTTCAGCATCTACGTGTGAAGTTTAAAATAACCTTCACCCCCACCAGACACACATTGAGGTGAGTGTGGATGTGAGCACAACCACACACATGCACACAAAACATACCAGTCCCTTAGGCCTGAGGACATCTTCTCTTACATTTTACTCCAATGGAAATGAAAAAGAAAGCAGAACAGAAAGACCTGGGGTCCTCATGTGGGGGGATCCTATGGAATCTCCACACATATTTATGGAACCAGATAGGGCTGATGCAGATACTGAGCTTTGCATTTAGCAGAAGTGAGTCCTACATCTCATGAATTGGACTGCAGGTGTGCATATTAGGTCATGTTCATAGATGGACACCAACAACTCCTCCCTTTCCTATTCACTCATGCCACTGCCTCCATCAAGAAGAGGCATCCCCTTCCTTGAATGTCAGCTGATCCAGCTCTGGGAAGGCCTGGAAATTGCTGTAGTTGGTCTCTTTTAGGGGAACTGGTTTGGACAAGGGTACTAGCAACAAGACAGGAATGGCAAAGATTTGAGTGATAATTTCCATAGAGCTTGGTGATTATGAGGGTGAGATGAGTAGAATTTGGGAAAAGATGAAGGTACAAAGCTTGTGATATCCCAGAGAGAGCCCAGCTGCAAAGAGGGCACTCAGCTTCTGGGTAGCATAAGAGCAGGACTGTCTCACATCACAGCAATATCACTGCTGTTTGCAGCTTCTGAAAAGAGCTAAATCTCTGAGAGGATCAAGGGTGCCCTCAAGTCCAAACTCAAAGGGTGGCCTGTTACATTTCTCTTTGTCTCCAAAAACTTATGTACACTTAATGCTGCCTTCTAAAAGAATGTCAAGCTATTAAAAACTCCAGGGAAATGTGAAAATGCAGTATTGATCAAGGGTATTTTCTTCCAGTCCCCACTGGGCTCTGGAATGACTCAGAGAGAGCCCAATGCAGACGTGAATTATCTTTCACGTCATCACCATGACCCATAAGGAGGCCGTATCTGTAGGTCTAGGCACCAAGCAGTTTGGGGGACCTCCTGGGAACGGAGTGGGGTGGACCTTTATTTGATAACTCAAAGCCAGACTTCCCTTTGGTGGCAACTGTTCTTAGGAAGCTGATCTTCAGCCCGACCTAGCCTCAAAGTTTGTTATTTGCCTTTCTTTTCTTTTCTTCACTTCTTCCGTGGAGCCTCAGCGCACAGCAGTTCTCTGAGCCCTGTCCAACAACGGGAGGGGCAAGTGGCAGATATTAAGCAAGAAAGCACTTGCTCTGACCAACTCCCTGAGTTGTGGCTTTATACAGCTTATCTCCTCAGAGGTTCACAGTGAAGTCTCACTGTGGATAGTTTAATCCTCATATTACCAACAGGAAAAAGGACGTTTGAATATAGCAACAGACTTATCCAAGAGTCTCAGACCTACCAAGGGGTAGACCAGATCCCAGATGATGAAATCAACAGAGTCCACTTTAATTGCTCTACTGTGTGCCAAGGAAGGTTCTTGGTAGTTTACACTCACAGAACCAGGTGATCTGCACCCTGAGTCCCCCCAGAAGAGAATGTAAGAAGGGGAAAGACTCTTAACAACCCCAGGAGGGATATCACCCAGGTAGGAAGAGCTGGGATTTGAACTCAGTTATTCTGGCTCTCCTCCTGGGACTAGATTTTCTCAATTTTTTTTATCCCTTTTGTTGCACAACTTTCCACCCAGAATCACTCCGAAGATGGTAATTCTGAAGCCAACATAAGGCCCCTTTGGTGGGAGTCAGAAATGAGGCATAATCAAACCAACATTGTCTATAATGAATGTCACACGGACTCAACTGCCTGGACTTGCCTGTGTTCACATGTGTGATCCATGTGTGTGCATTTCCAGGGACAGATAGCATGGAGTCCCGCAGACCTGTCACGCAATCATGTGTAAAGCCACAGCACATGGCTTAAGCTTTCTGAGCCTCAGTTTCCTCATGGTTAAAATGAGGCTCTTCACTTTTGTGTGAGCTAGAGCCATGGAAGTGTTTTATCACCTCTTTTGGACTTTGAGGCATTCGACAAATGTCCCTTTCCTCCTCCCAAGGAAGCAGAGCGTGTCAAGGAAAGGAAAATGAAAGGAAACAAAACTGACCTTCAGAGGTTTTTACAATTACAACGAATGTTCTTTCTGAAGACACAGATCCTAAAGTGGAATCCAGAGTGGAGATAAAGAGAACTGAGAGGAACCAGGCAATGTGTCTGATAACAGCAACTAGGATGGCAGAAAAAATATTGCAGTGGAAGAATCTCTTGTTAATCAGATGGTAGAAGAAAAAGGTCTGGGCTTCCACTTATTTTCATTGTTGTTGTTTTACAATCTGCCTATGCCTCACCCAGACACATTATCAGCTATCGGCAACACGGACAACAGGCTGTCAGGCTAATGAGAATCTCTTCTGGGGGAATCAGCTGAATGGACAGACTCTTGCATACTTACTAGTCCAGAGGAGAGATAATGGGAGATGCAGGAAGAGAACCTCTCTACCCTTCACTGGGGACAAGCAGCAAAGACTAGATGAAGAGTGACCGGAGCAAGAAGACTGTGCAGAATAAGGAGCCAGGAGAAGAGAGCAAGGAGATAAAAGATTCAGGGTGGTGAGGGGCAGGTGCAGGCTGCAAGGTGGCTTTGGGGGGTATGGAAGAAGAGGCATTCAGAGTTGTTCAAAAGTCATGGGGCAGAATTGTAAAGTAGAGGTTTCTCTTTAAGGCAAAATGAGAGGAAGCAGGGCAAGGTGTGACATCTATGGCCACTGACTAGCATAGGAAAGCCTCAGGGCTAAGGACAGTGTTGTGTTTACCATGAGGTCCCGAGTGCCCAGCATGGTGCTGGCACATAGTAGCAGCTCATTTAGCATCTAGTGACTCAGTACCGATGGCCAGTAGATGGTCATCTTGATCCACAGCCCTGTTATTCTGCATATTGAATGGAAACCAGAACCCTGGTGGTCTACCACCACCTCACCAAGGTCAAGGTGGTAGTAGATGGGGTTGGGTGGGGAGACAGGAAGCCTCCAAGTATGCCAGTGCTGTGAGCTGGAAGAGGAATCTTGGGGCCCACAGGGAGAAGCCCTTCATCCCTTTACACCACCCATAGGCCCCTAAGAAGCTCAGGGGCAAAGCTATGTGCCCTGCACTAGGACAGGAGAAAGCAAAGGAGGGCAGTAGCAGCGAGACGTTGTCTCTCCAGGGGAGCTGAGCCTGCCCTGACCCTCACAATCTGGTGGTGAACCACTGAGGCTCTCCATCCCCTCTCCCTCTTGCAATTCTTTGTTTGTCTTTCTCTTGTTTTTCCTGGGGTTATCAATCTAAGCTCACCAAGGTATTAACCTAAAATGACCACAACCCTGAGGCAGGGGGAGGGGGAGGACCCTCGTTGAGTACGCACTGTGTTCTAGACACTGTGCTAGAGAATTACTCGTCTCCACCTGTCCTCACAACAACCAGAAAAGTTGTAGCTACCGAGTCTGTTGTGAACTGCGTGAAGGTCAGAGAAGATTCGCAACTCACTCAAGATCAAACTTGCTAATAAACTAAAGTCTTCCTGACCCTTAAATCTCCCCCTATAAAGCCACATGGAAATTTAGTCATATTGGTATTACTTAGCTATTGGGGGTGGTGACGGTGATAGTGATGACAGTGATAGGAAGATGACCATAATCATTTAAATTATTTCATCATGATACCCCTGACATGATTATAGATAAGAAAACCGAGACTCTGAGAGGTTAAAACATTTACCCAGTGTCCCACAGTTGATAGATTAATCCTTAAAATGCACCAAAAAAAATATTTAAAATGTACCACACTGCTGACATGCAGACATAAATAAAGACTGAAGGGTAAGTGGTGATGGATTGAGTTTAAGAAAACACATTTCCCCCCTGCCATTACCCAAGTTGCTACACTTGGGCAAACAACCTCTTACATGGTAACCAGAGAAGTTGGACATGACTTACGGCTCTACTAAAACCATCTTTTAGGGAGATGCTTGTAGGCCTATTTCTTTTATTCTGTGGCCTTGTGATCTCATCCCAGGAGGTAGGAAGGGAATGAGTGAGTCTGACCGGAGAACCAGTTAGGAGAAGAACCCTTGGTAGCAGGGAATAAGTCTTAACCACTGAATACCAGTTTTCTGTTCTTATCGACCCATTTTATTTTTCTTGTACAGAAGCGGAGAACCCCTGCAGGCTAGCTCTTCCGTGAACCTTCACAGGTTGCCTACTGATCTGTAAAGCTACCGTCTCGGTCTGCATTGTCCCTTTTGGGGACACCTTTTGCTTTTGGTCGTGTTCTGTACTTAGCTTGCATTTCCAATGTGGCTTCTTTTCTGGGAGCAAAGAGCAGACATGTTGCTGATTTTGTAATGCTTCTGACCCCCATTTGTGGGCTCCAAGAAGTCTTCAGCTCTGCAGAGCAGTGGAGAATGTTGGCAGGGGGGTGAGGGCATAGCAAGAACCCAAAGAATGGCTTCATTCCAAAGGGATACAGTCAGTCTGAGAATGAGAACTTCCATTTAATGAGCACTTTCTCTGTGCTACAAGCTTGCAATCAGCAAGGGAGGTCATTATACAGGCAAGGACACTGAGGCTAGTGGTTTGCCCAGACACACTCAGCCTCGAATCCCTGTTTCACCAGTAACCACCTGCTTGTTGAGACACTTGGGCAAAGATATCATGGAATTTCAGTTTCCTCATCTCCAAGAGGAGAATCAACTTAGAACATTCTAGGGCTGCTGTGAGGTTCCCGGGAGATGATGCATCTGAGGCCGTTGATAGAGCATCCATCACAGGAAGGACCCAGTGGGTATTTGGTGAATGAAAGGAGCCCCCTCTCCCTTCGATCCCCCTGCTTGTGAAATTTAGTTGTCTGCTCTGCCCCCATCATTAGAGGAAAACCCATTTCTCCTTTCTACAACTGATACTCTACCTGAAGTCTAGCTCTCAGATGATGAGACAGCACACTTGGACTCTGGTTATTTTATTTATCCATCCACTCCTGAGACACTGTATGACTCCTGTTTCCAGCATCTTCAATTTTCCTTCTGCTTTACCTTCACACACGTCTTCCTCTCAAACACTATAACAGACCCTTCTCCAATTTTTATTTTCAGCCACATTCCTTGGACCTCAGGCAACACAAGCATTTATTTCTCGCTGCTCTCTCTTCTTTTCATGAACCCCAGAAGCTTCCCTCTGACTCCTCTCCGCCTCTGACCTCTCTGAGGCTCTGATGACTAGCTCATTGCTTGGCGTTCATGACTTGTCTTCCTCCACTCTCTCACAGTTTTGATAATGTGCGTCAACCCCTCTCCCTTGACAAGATGATCTCCTGCCTTGGCTTCTGGGTCTTTTCAATGAACTCACTCAACAGTTTCCATGCCTTGTGTGAGTTTCCATCCCAGGAGTGAGACACAACTGTCTGTTCTGGTTCTTTCCTCTCTCCCCTGCTCTTATCTACTAACCAACCCTGAGCCGGGTCATCTTCTCCACAAAGACACCCTGATCACCCAAAGACAGTTACCAGTTCTTTCTTTTTCTCCGTACTGTTTCCATTACTCCAGCTTGCTGAAATCATTGCCTATATCCCACTGGGTTGAAATTCTTCTGTTTTGCCCCTGACTTGCACTGTGCTCATTCCTTACAGGTATCAAGTAGGCGATTCTCAATAAACATCTACACAGATGCATGAAATATTTTCAGCAACCTCTTCGGCTTTTCTCTTGCTTCCTCTTTTCTTTCTATCCTGTAAATGGAGACTTATCTTTGGGTCCGACACAAGACCTACTCAGGAAGACAACAGTCATTGGATGTAGGGCCCACTCTAAACCATATTGACCCCATCTTCATTTCTGATAGGATCTGAAAAGATCTATTTTCACATTGTGAAGCTCTGGGAGGACACGAATTTGAGGAGGACTTTACTCAACCCAATCGTCAATCCATCCTACGACTGCCAAAATCAGATTCTCCAATCACTGCTTCATTATATCCTTCCAGGTCTCAAAAACCTAAAGCAACTTTACTTTTCCTTATTCCCTTGACCACCAGAAGCTGCCTCAGCAGTCTATTTTCTGATCATAATGTTCATTATTTTTTTAAAAAATTATGATCATGATATGATGTAAACCATAAACTCCATGGGATAGACTTCTAATCGATTTTCTTTCCCCGCATTTCCCAGAATCCAGTATGGTTTCTGTGTGGGGTACTCAGGAACTATCTGTTGAATGAATTCATGGCAAGTTGGACATCAGTTTCAAGTCCTTTAGCTGACTTTGAAGAGTCCTCCATTACCTGTCACTGCGCTATCTGCTCCAGTCAGCATTTGCTGAGCAAAAATTAGGTGCTCTCAATAAATACTTGTTGGTTGATTGATTAATCCATCAACCAGCTTCCCTACTCTGAAGCATTTTTAATCTGGGTCTCCCGGGAGCTGAGGTGGGGGGCAAAGAGGGGTTATGGATGCTCAGCTGAGACACTTGCTCAGCATACCCCCTAGGAACTTCTGGGGCCTGCCCAAGGTTTCAATTTTGCTGAGAATCTACTTCTCGTCCTTCAAAGAGAAATGATAATAGTGACCTTTGGAACCACAGTTGGTGGGGTTCAGGACACAGAGGTTAAGATTCATATTAAGAACTTGATGTAAGCTAAGATTCACATTTCTCTGCAGAGAATGTTCAAGAAAAGCAGAGAAATGACCTAACTTGGAGATATGTCAGGTATCTGTGTTCTCTTCTGGGTCACCAGTGGGTCTGTGTCAGTGAGGAAAGTTTGTGGGAGCAATACACATCTTCTGACACACCCCACCTTGGTGCACCTTGCACCCAAATCTCTAGAGCAGTGCCACGGCACACTAAGAGGATCTTAGGTCTGCTACAAAAATTTTGAAAGATCATTTCTTAAATTATTTTCAAAATACTTTCAATATTAAATTACTTAAAAATACTTAAATATTTTCAACTTACAGAATACAGTAGGTGTATTCTTTTTCTGCTCTTTTTTTTTGTTTGTTTTGATCAACATAATTTAAGTGTGCCTCAGAAGCTTAACTACAAGTTCAAGTGTGCCAGGAGATCAAAAAGGTTGAAAAACACCACTCTTGAGAAAGGGGGTTCTAACACCCTGGATGAGATTGCCCTTAGAATGAAGTTGAGACTGCTGGGAGAAGTTGTATTTGATGTAACTCATCATCGTGTAGGTTGGCTCTAGCCGAAAGAATGTTAATGTCTATTTAGGATTGTAACAAAAACCAGAAAGAACTATGGGGAGATTCAGATACTAGTCACCACCGAATTTGGCCATAGGCCATCACAATTGTTACCCACCCCTGAGTTGACTCTCCTTACCTCTTCCTTAGGCTGATGTGACCTGAAGCAGTGAAGGTCGGACATCTAATAAGGAAAAAGATGTGCGCGTCTTTCTTTCCCCTCTGCGTTCTTTCTTCTTTTCTAAGTGTCCTAAGTCACCCATTCTCTTAGCATGTACTTTCTGGGGGGGATTAAAGAACTAAAGCTGGCTTTATTTTGTTTCAGTTCCCTTGTATCCATTTCAATGGGATCACTAATACCGCTCATTTTCAGATTTTGTGTGCTTAATAGATTGAGAATATGAAGTCATGTGTCCAAGAAGATAATTATCATTCTGGGCAGTGATTGAATGGTTCCATTGTCCTCAAAATACATGCAAAGGCAAAAAGGACTTTTGTGGTGGCGTTACCTGGTGTGCGGATGTGTGAATCCTGCAACTTCAGAAGACTCGATTTGCCATTCCAAAATAACAGAAAGTTAACTTTACTGCAAGTGGAATTTTAATGGGAGATACATTTGTATCATCAGAATATGTAAGCCACGCAGAAGTTGTATTGAAAACTAACGTATTGGATATTGGAGAGTGAGAGCTTATCACACGTGCCTATTCGTTACCTAAATGCCTTACGTTCCTAAATTCTCACCACTTGGAGCTGAAGGCACGGGTGTCACCTTCCCGTGACTTTCTGTAATAAGAACATTGATTGACAGCTCTTCTTTCAAGGCCTCTTTTTATTCCTGGAGGCAGAGAGGGCCCCGGCTTTGTGCCCTCCCAGTGGAATGTGGCTGTGAACCAAGGGTCAGCATTCTCACAACTCTCTGAAACCCCAAAAGGATTGGCACAAAGGATTCTGGGAAAGAATGCCTAGCTTCAGACAAAAGCAAGAAATAGCAAATGCCAGGAAGTAAGAGCAGGGATCAAATGATGGGGCGCAGTCCCGAACTTTCCTTTCGGGTATTTGAATTCGTCAGGGGTTGACTACTGCTGAGCCAGATGTGGAGAGGCCAAGAGTGGCTCAGCCTGGAGGTTCACCTCCTTTGAATGGCCATGAGGCCTCCATACGGCTCTAAACTCCTTGTTCTTGCTCTGACCACTACAGCACCCACAACAACAGGGCTCCATGAGCTAAGTCCGTGTCACCATCTCTCTCTGGCCAAGCATATGTCATTGCCTATTCACTTTCTATCTCTCTCTCAACATCTCCTCTGTGCCTTAGCCCAAGTGTGCACCAACATGGCGTCAGCCTCTCCATAAAGCTCAAAGATGAGTCAAATCAGTCCAAAGACTCGGTGTGGAGAAACACACTCCTAGCTTTGAGTTTTACTGTACCACTTACTGGGTAGGTGAGCTTGAGTAAGTGACTGAAACCCCTTGAGCCTAGATGTCCTCATAAATAAAAGAAATGATACCACGACACTCCAGCTGAAAGTAAGAATGCGTATGTTGTCTCCCACTAGAGGGGCAGGGTGGGAAACCTCCTTCTCTGCTAGAACTTTTAAATAGCATGCTTTCATTTCAGTGATCATCTAAGTAAAATTGACAAAGTCTTTCTGGATTATCTGAATGGCCCTGTATCTTTGAAGAACGGCCACCCCATTTTAAAGCTAACAATTGTAAATAAGTATTTGAAAATATTACACGAATTTTAATGACTGTACTAATAAGGGAATAAAGGGGAAGAAAATTTAAAATGGTACTGCCACCAAATTCATGTTAAGTGACTATACAGTGCCCAGTAGGAATAGGGAGGAATTGTGGGATACCCAAGTCATCACACCACGTGCAGGCGTGGTGAGCTGAAACGCACTGTGTCACATTAACATACAGTACCAGTTTCCTGTTGTAAGTTTCAAATCAGTTACATCAAAACCATAGCACCTATAGCATTGAATTAAAACTGTTAGGCTGAATTTTAAATATGTTACAGGTTTGTTTGCATTTAATGTATTGGTTTATCAGTATTTTGTTTTATAGTTTCCTAGGAGAAGTAAGCATTAGGAAATTAAGTGGAATTTTATTTTCTAAATCTTTAAATAAGAACATACTTAAAAGAACATGCAAAAGTTTTTCTATACTTTAAGCGGATTTTGTGCTCTGGTAAATTGGAGACACACTCTAATATTAATATGTATGGAATTTGGCAGCGTAAACGGCCCACAGAAGATGCTGAGTTTCCTTGGTGGAGGCCTGTGTGATAGGGGTATCTCTTCAGCATGGCGGACGATAAGAAGAGCAGCAGAATAACAAATTATCAAAAATCTTCTGATCACTTTTTAAGTGTGCCCACTAATAAGCTGAGGGTGTTGCATAGATTATCTTTCTAACCTCAGTAACTATTTGGAGGTACAGGATGTTGGCCACTATATCGCCTTGCCTTCCTATCCTCAAGGCTCTGACCATCTACTCAGGAAATGACTCATGGGCTCATAGTTAATCAGAGGTTATGAATATCAAATGCAAAAAGAAAGCTGGGTGTGAGCTCCCAGGAGAGAGGGATCTATTGGGGGTGGGTTGTCGGGAAGGTTTCAGGAATTGCAGGTCAGATGTGGACTCCCTGGATCAAATGAATGTTCCACCTGTTCCTCAAGATCCCGCCCCCCTCATGGCACCCCAGCAAGTAACCTTTGTAAATGGTGGCAGCAGCTTCCCTCACCATCTGCCTTCCCTTTGGGTTCTTTCTGTTGTCTAGAAGCTTAGAAAGAAGTTCTCTCCTTCCAGAAGTCATCCTCTTCTGGAAGTCTTTCAGCAAGTTTTACAATCAGATCACCGGTGAGATTAGATGTCTAGATGGACATCCAAATGTCCTCTAATGTTCCTTTCTGGGGCAGTTTGGAAATGATTTTCATGGCTGCTGCTTTTGATAAGTTTAGATTCTAGGTTGTGTACTGTGCAGAGTTCTATCTAGGGGTGTCCCCTTTGGAAATGTAGCTTCATCTCATGAGCATGTAATGGTGCCCAAGAAGACAGAAGGTGTGATGATTGACATCAGTCAGAGGAGAAGCCAGGCTGAGATCTTGGCATTGGCATGAAATGCACATAGGTGGATAAGAAGAGAGGGGTCAGGCTACTGAGTCCCTGGCTCCTCCTTTCCTGATAATTTGGCTGTTCGTTCTCTACTAAAGGCCAGATAACCTCTCCCCGGGTGCTTCCTCTTTCCTTTGCCCCTTCAAGCTGGGGGGATCATGTACCTCTCCATCCCTGTACCTTTTCCTTATTCATTTCCTAAACCCTTCCCTCACCTCTTCACTACACTCTCCTGCCCTCACCAGGCTTGAGCATGCGCCTGTTTTTCTCTAGCCACCGACTGAAGGGTGGATCGGGTGATGAGGGTCCAGTGGCAGGAAGCTCAAGTAGGTGGGGGTTCCAGGTTGGTCCAAGGTATACAGTAAGGTGAACACTGAATGCAAATAATAATTCGCAGTGCTGGCATTTGCAAGCCTGCTTTGTGCCCGTCCAGAAGTTAAGATCTCCAGCTCCATAATCTCCAATCCTGGAGATACTATCACATTGCCATTCCCACTTTCCATAGGAAGAAACACGGAGCCACTGCTTAAGTCTGAAGCAGTTTTGCTAGTAAACCACAAGGCCACAATCCCACCCAGCTTCTGTCCAATTCTAATTTAGACTCCTTTGCACCTCTCAGCGACAGTGGCAATCTGATGGGATGAAGTAGATGTTGGGCTCCAATACCCAATTTTCTCTTGGGGGGGATTCAAAAAGAAGAAAAGATCTTATGCCCACGTGCCCTTAGATCCCAGGGGTCTTCTTCCCAGTACATCTCTGAAAGGAAGTGTTAGTGACCCATCCCTTTTGTATGATGGATTTCACTGAGTTAGTTTCCATTCCAGAGAGCACCACACCATGTTCGCTGGACCGGCCTCTCTACATGCAGCCAGAACCAGACTTCTGAACTCTCTGGGCTCCTCTAAGTTAATAACTGTCCGTCTTGCACCTGGCTGGCTCACATGCCTCTGGGCCCTGAACTCTGGCCAGCTGCCCTATCTGAGCTGGGGCCCACCTGTTGCTCAGAGAGCCAAAGCCCCCAGAATGAGCATGCTTTAATGTGATTTCCTTGTGGTTACGACGCTGACAAGGCCTCGTGTGGCTGTAGGGGAAAGTCAGGGCATCAGGCATGCAGACCTGGCGAAGAATGTGCTGGAAAACCTGGCTGTGGGACAGGATTCAAGAGCAGGGGGAGCTATATCAATATCAATAAAATGTATTGCATTTTTTAAAGCGATCTCTTTACATGTTCATTATTAGATTTCTGAGAGAGATAGAACAGGGTAGGAAAGAAAGAAAAAAACACAGTTCTCCATCTTGAGTATAGCCTAAGAATTTTTTTCTGCGTTTGTATATAAATGTGCAGACACCTGCTTTTTTGTTGAAAAAGCTGGCATCCTATTTACTCAAAGTGGGGTCCATGGACCTATAGTCATGAATCACTTGGGAATTTGTAATAAATGCATAATTTGGGGCTGATCCCCAGATTTACCAAGTCTGAATCTTCAAAAGATCTCTGGATGATTGGAGGACACTTGGATTCTGAAGCCGTAAGGTATCTAATGACACAAAAGCACCAAGAGTAATCCCTTTAATCCCCTCTTAGTTCAAAAAATCACGTTCTTTCTAAGTTTACATGATCATATACCACAATATGGTGGAATATGCAACAAAACAGCCTCTTGCAACCATCTTTATGCAAACAACAGGGGTGGTTGTCATCATTACTACTGTGATATATCAAGTGCTAATCATAAGTTGGGCCCCATAGTGAAGGCTTTACAAGAGTTCTCCCTTACATTTTTGTGATGGCTCCCTACAAAGGAGCCATCTCTCTTCTTAGAAGTGATGTTACCGAGCCATTTTTTAAGAGATGTATTTTAAATAAAAATGAGATATTTCAAATAATGATACTATTATGACTGATGAGAATGATTTTTAGCACCTGTTAGGGACTTCCTGTATTCCAGATAATGTATTTAACTGCTATGCACTTATTTCTTAAACTTACATCTCAAACAACCCTAAGAAGCAAGTGTTATTATTAACCCTCTTAAAAACTAAGGTAACCAAGCTCAGAGGTTGAATAACTTGTCAAAGGTCCCATTTCAAGGCCCCTGCAGAGTCCTAGTCTGGACCAGGCTCTGCAGTTTACATGGTGCCTACAGAGATGAATGTGCTAATTTGCTTTTACTTTGGCAGCAACGTCCTGGGCCTCATCTCCTTGTCACTGTGGGCCCCAAAGCAGGCCATTCTTTGCCTCAATCCTTTGTGTGTGAATAGAGGGAGGGATTCACGGCCCTGCCTCCTCAGCGGGGATGGGCTTAGGAGCATAGAGGATCTGTTCCTAATCATAGATCCTCTGCAGCGCAGAGCCCCCGGCATGGGGATCCCCAGACATTCAGACTGGTTGTCCGTGTGGCAAACATCCCAGGACTTTGCAGGGAACAATGGGCACTGAACTGCAGGTGACCCGACCTGCTAATCACTCCCTGATTACCAGCTAATCAGTGCCTTGTTTGGGACACTGAATCCTAACTCCCTTTGGACTGGGCTGGGCCTTGGCAGGCAGTCACCTGGTTAATGTGGCAGGGGCGAGGCAGGGGGCCATGTGTTCCAGTGCAGAGAGTGGCCAAAGGTCTATCTCCGGGAAATGGTCACAGGATCTCTCTCTCTCCTGCTAGTCCTGGACAACTATAGCATTTCTCAATGGTATAGAAATGAATAGAGGCAGAGAAATTCAAGGCCAACACCTCCTCTTTAGAACCTATAGGAAAAAAAGTTAATCAACTTTTCTGACACCATTTTTAGAAACTTTCCAAAGGAAGTATCAACTGAGAGGGTGAAGTAACAGCCACCATCAATACCCCATGTCTACCACTACCCTATTTAGTACTATCACCACTCTTATCATCACCTCCACTGTCACCATCACCTTCACCATCACTACCACCATCGTCACTACCATCTTCACCACCACCACCATCATAACCACTATCACCACCATCATCATCTCCACCATCTTCACTACCACCATCACCATCACCACCATCACCTCCACCATTACCACCACCATCACCTCCACCATCACCACCACTATCATCACCATCATCACCACCACTATCATAACCACCATCATCACCACTATCATCACCATCATCACCACCCCATTATCACCACTATCATCACCCCCAACATTATCACCAACATTATCACTACCACCGTCATCACCACCATCATAACCACTATCACCACCATCATCATCACTACCATCTTCACCACCATCATCACCTACCATTACCACCAACCTCATCACTACCATCTTTGCCACCATCACCCCATCATCACCACCATCATCACCCCAACATTATCACCAGCATCATCACTACCACCATCACCACTATCATCTTCACCACCACCCCCACCATCACCACCACCACCTCCATCATCACCACCACCATCATCACCACCACCCCCACCATCACCACCACCTCCATCATCACCACCTCCATCACCACCACCACCACCATCACCACCATCCCCACCATCACCACCACTATCACCCCACCATCACCACCACTATCACCACCACCATCGTCACTACCATCTTCATCACCACCACCATCATAACCATCACTACTGTGATAGCCATCACTTCTACAACCATTACTACTGCCATTATCACTACTTACCATCGCCCTTACCAACACCAACACCACTATCAGCACCACTACATCACCACTATCACCATTACATCACCATCACCACTAACATCACCATCTCATAAACAAAAGCAGCAACGTGATCACCACTGCTACTGCCACCATGACAACACCCCCACAGCTGCCATTGCCACCACTGCCACACAATGCCATATCCTAGGAAAGCAATTTGAAGTATTTTCAAAATCACTGGTTTGTGAGCCAGACACATTTAGAAGCACTACTTGTTGGAGTTTGAATAATTAATTAAACTTTGAAATTCTACTTCCCTGAATAGAAATACTAGTAGAACCATCTCATAAAAGTATGGCTCATGCAGAACATTATCACAGTGCTTGGCACATAATAAGAACTCAACAGACGTTCAGAATCACTATTATCATTATTCTGTCCCAATTCCATTTTAAAACAATACAGAAGTTCTCCCCTAGCATCCCTGCTTGGAAATACTTGAGGAATGGATGATTTAGCCTCCTTCTCTAAGTGTCATGGGACCCTTTAGTCCACCTGACGACCCTCAGCACCACGGGTCTGTTCCTGGTGGTATAGATTGAAGAAAGTTCCAGATTTAGAATAAGCTGTCTGAGTTTGAGTCCCTATCTGCTTTTTAAAAGCCATTTGACTGAGTATACCTATAGCCAGGACTCAAGCATTACAAAAACAACCCTTGGAACTTAAAACATTTATACCCCCTTAATATTTGAAATAAAAATCATTTGAGCTTGGAAATTTCTCTAATCTCTCAGAGAATATATTTCCTCTTCTGAAAAAATGGGGAATGAGGATTTTGTCCTTGAAGGACTGTGAGAGGATTACATGAGATGAGATAGAGAAAAGATCCAGCACATCACCAGGACTATTGAGTTAATTCTATTTGCCAATATTTTCATTTTGAATAAATAACTATCTGGAAGTGGAAAATGTATGCATTGCCCTAGAGAACCTCCTAAAGGGGGAATAAAAACCAAGTCTTCCTCTCCCTCTTCCACATGGCACTGAGCCCTGCCTGCTGACTGGGTTGCTGGGTATCCTACGAAGGCCTAATAAAAAGTTACCTTTGCCCAGTTGCTTCAGTTCTAGGAACTTGTTCAATGTTTGACTACATTTCTCCATACTCATTTAAAAACAGTTCATCAGGTTAGTTCAGTTGAATTATTGCTCCTTGGGCATTCTCCAAACCCTGGATTTCCTTCAGAGAGAATTGGATTCTGTTCCATTCTTGGAATTCAGCTCTTTGTCCCTCTCTGTGACCCCTGATCACAAATGCAGTGTAAATATCCCGCAGCCTCCTGCACTGAGAGAATCTCATCTCTTGGGTTTTTCAGAGCAAGAATGTTAGGCTAGTTGTTCATTTCCCTTCTTCATTTCTGCAGTCTTGATCACGGACATTTTGGTAGTTGGACATCAGAAGAATGGACACTCCTTAAAGTATCTGCATGGTAAGAGGAAAAAAGGGAAAAGAATCTCCTTCCATCCAGTCCAATCTGGTTCTTCCATAGGCTGTGTGAAGTATTGCTCAGTGAAGCAATCCGTGGTGAGAGAACTCTGCCCACAACTTCTATCTGTGACTGTGTAGCGTAAGCTGCATATGGCGGCGGTCAAGAGACCCCATGGTGTGTTCTAAACTCACACACGTAACGATTAATCCTCAATGCTAAGGATTAATTCTGGCAAACTCAGCCCCTGGCTGGGGCAATTCTGGTATTTCTCCGCTACCATCAGGACCAGTGGACGGTTAGCCAGCAGGGTAGTGGTTCATGTTCAGAGTTTTCCTCCCTGTAACAGTCTAGATTCAGCTACTAAGAGAGAAAGAGGGGTGCTGGGAAGAAAACTGACTGGCTGAGAGTCTGCAAATTCTCCTTCCCGTAGTCATATTTCATCCCATACTTTTGTTTGGATGGACATCATAATGGCTCTAATTTCTAATTTTCCACCTACAGGTTGATGGAGTATAAAATCCTTGTGCCAGTCACCTCATTGAGTGTTTCACTACCATTTCCTCCTCCCAACAACCCTGACTGGTTGCTTTCCTTATTTTTTCACCCAGCACTGCATTTTTAAAAACTTCTTATACTGCTACTTGGTAATTGCATCTTATCATTGGGTATAGTATCCATTGTGGGCTCTACTTCATTTTAATTCCTCAACCATGGAAGGTTGAGTAAACTACATACCTTGGTTGACATCACTACTAACACTGCCCTCACACTAAGACCCTTGCTATCACCACCATCACCACCACCACCACCCTCCCTGCTGGGCCAGCAGCCACAGATATCGGCTCCCTAACATCCTCTTAATCCTCTCTCTCCTGGACCCAAGGGAGGCTTCTTTGGGATATTTGAAAAGTGGAACTACTGATTCTAATATACACGGATCCTCAATTTTTATGAACTTATGCTTCAGATTGGTTTTGTGGATCTGTTCTCCTAAAAGCAGGATGTGAAGACTCATGTATTTCCCCCTCTCAGCCAACACGTGGTATTATCTAACTCTCACTCATTGCAATCTCTTGGCTCCTTACCAGTCTGATGGCCATAAAGTGATATCTCACTGAATTTGATTTACGTTTCTCTGATTTGGAATTTAAACACCTCCGTGTTGGCCGTTTGGATTTCTGCCTCTATAAATTATCTGTCATAGACTGTGCCTCTATTTCTGATGGATTTTGTGATCCTTTTCTTGTTAACTTTACAAGTTTCTCTCATATATCCTATATTGGTTCTTAGTGACTTTTGGATATTTCAAAGGTTGTATTCAAAGTTTTGATTTTTTTAAAGTGTTCTCTCTGCTATCTTTCATTCATTCAAAAGAAATCCTCAATTTTGGTGTCATCAAATACATTACACTTTTTTTTTTTTTTTGGTTGCAAAGTTTGGCCGGGGCCAGGTTTGAATCCACCACCCTCAGTATATGGGGCCAGCGCCCTACTCACTGAGCCACAGGTGCCACCTGTGAATACATCACACTTTTTCCCTATGGTTTGTGATTTTCTCCTTTAGAAAGTCGCCTCTTAAGTCTTCTTTTGTTAACCATATAGTTCTTTGTCTCGAATTTAATCTCTTATTCATCTGAAGTCTACATGGTACAGGGGGAGAAAACAGACGCTATTATTTTCCATATGGTAGGTCAGCTTCTCAACACCATCTACTAAATAATCTAACCATTCCCAATGGTTTATAAGCCGTGTTAATCATATTTCAAGTCCTCCTTTATAAACAGGTCTGTCCCCAAGGCCTCTGTTCTGTTCACTGGCTTCTGGTGCAGACCCAGTAGCAGACGGATTCTGTGACGATGGTTTGGTAGCTTGTCAGTACTTTGTAAGGTAACCCCTTCCCCCACATCCTTCTTTTCCACAACTGGCCTGCTCTCTGGGGGGAACTTTACTTTTCTGTATCCATTTTAGCCTATTTCTGTGCTCCACAACAATAAATTTTGAAACACGCATGCAGCTAAAGGTTTTATTGCAATTGAGTTAGATTTGCTTTTTTATTCTGTAAACAAGACATTTGTCTTGAGGTGTTTTGCAGATGGAAAACCTGTAACAAGAGAAGCTCTCGATGCAGTTTTAAGGTCAAGGAGCTGTACTGCTCCCATCAAGGACAGTGGCGCTCCCCTCCTGCCCAGTACTGTCTCCAGGAGCCAGGGCAGCCTTAGATTTGGTTTTTGGTTGGGTTGGTGCTGTTAATGCCTGATCCCTTCTCCAATAATGACTCTGCTCAGGAAACCTTGCCTCAGGGCTCGAATTTCCCCCCACTTAAACTTGTGGCTTCTTGGCCTGAAGCCTGTTCCCTTCCCAAAATGTTTGTTAGTGCAGTGGCTTTTTATGGTACTTTATGGAAAAATGAAGGGGTGGGGGGAGATGACTGTATCCTGCAAACCAGCCTGTCTTTTAACCTTCCTTTACTGGAATTTGAGTCCTCTGCATACCTTGTTAGCAGAAATAAAAAAAAAAAAAAAACTTAAAATATATTTTTTCCATCCAAGCTCACAATTGGAATGCTCTTTACCTCTTAACTCGGGCCAGGACAAATGTGGCCCAGGCGCTGAAAAACAGCCTGTTATTTAGAAGAGTTGTACAGGAGGCTTTGCACAACATTTACAACTGTGGTTATCTGCGTGGGGAACGGGAAGGGGCCTGGCCTGGTTGAATCAGAGGCCACCTCGTCCCTGCGAAGTTGATTGTGCAGGCAATGTCAGCGACCTCACCCCCTGGTCCCCCAATCCCCTTTCCTACCTCAAAGTCACCCTGGCAAGCTGTGAGGCTAGAAAGGAGCCCTCTCAGAGGAGGACATTTCTCTGCTTCTGTAGAGGGAGCCAGGAGGCTTTAAATCCACCCTGGTCTCCCCTAAAGGGCAGAAAGGCAAAGATGTCAGCCCCCGGTACTGCAAAGGAAGAAGGGCCAGAACAAGGTCCTCCAGAAATGTCATGTTTTTCTTAGAACTAGGGCCTGTATTACACACAAATTGGAGATTATCTCCAACAATTATCTAAAATTAACTGTGGTTTTCAAATGAAAAACATTTAGGGGAGGATCAGATAAGAAGGAGACCTATTTATAATACTTGCCACAGGGGGAGAAACTCAAAAGCAGGGGGGAGAGCGAGAGCCACATAAAATGACACTGAGTGTCTTAGCCGCTCCCTGCGCCATCACACTGACCTTCTGTCCCTGGCCCTTATTAATCACAGAAAGGAGGACTTTTGTCCTGGCTATCTGTCCACCGCAGGAAAACTCTGCTCTCGAGAGGAAGGCTGGAGTTCTACGTCCTCCTACACCCGGCCCAAGTTGGGTTACTATCCTCCTGAGCCACCAAATATGGCCTAAGTCTCAATGTTTGCTCATAGGAATCAAAATATCAGCCAGCAATTTCGGACTAGGTGCTTATTTACTGGTTGCAACTCCCTTGCGAGCTTAACAGAATTAGGCATGAAAAGGAGAGCGGGATCCACCTGCCGCATCCCTGGGGGCTGTAATTTCTACTCCACGTGGTGAGAAAGACTCACGAGAGCAGTTAAGCTCACTCAAGCATCCGTGCTCACTTTATAGAGAAAAGCCCTGTGAAGAGTACACCACTATTATTCCCATTCTACAGATGCAAAAACAGAGGCTCAAAAGAATAGCTTGGCAAGAAAAACAGGCAGGAACTTCAAGCAGGCCCAAGTTCAGAGTCTACACTCTTCACCACCCCGCCCAAAGACCTCTGTTCAACCATTTTCGTCCCTGTCCCCACTGGTGGGATGCCGTTCTGCACACAGTATATATGACAGCGTTTTCTATCCTTTTTGATCTTGCCGCACACTTGAACCTGCAGTTCAACTTCCGCAGCACACTTAAATTATGCTGATCAAAAAAGGGGTTAAACAAAGAACATATTTACTATGCTTTGACCTTCTTTCATAAATAATTAATGATCTTTCAATATTTTTATGGCATACCCGTGTGCCGAGCACACAGGTTGAAAATCACAGGTACATGTGAATTGCCATCCAAGGAAGAGAGAGAGAGAGGTAGGGACATGTGCGTTGAGGCAGGGGTGTATTTACAGGAGAGACACCTTGAGGAAGGCAGCAGCAATAGTATACATAAAAGCTTTCTGTGACAGACACCCCCTGCATGTATGTCACCACCTGTCACCTTGATGTGTTACTATATACAGCATGTTGTGTATCTGAATGTGGTCTTCAGAACCACTGCACACAAGGCCGTTTCAGAGATGAAAAACTGAGCTTCAGGAGAGGCAGTTATCATAGCAGCAGCCAGGGTTTGGATCAGGTGATGCCAAGGACCCCTTGCTTCCCACTGTGCCACGATACCCCTCCTCACTGAGACTTGTTGCATAGAAGAGAGATTCACAGGGGCTTTCGGCTGTGTCCCCATTCTTTTTGCCTCTTTCTTCCCAGACACAGGTTGGCAAAGAACAAATGATTTCCAACATGGAAAACAGCTCAGTTGGAAATAGTTAACCTGCATATGTTCCCGACTTTCTGGCATGGACCTATCCCCCCCCACACCCCGTCTTACCTTCATTCGTGGCCAGGAAGAAATGGCAGGGAAAGGGGAACAGTTTGTATAACCTCTTCAGCTCTAAACCATGTTTCCTGTGCACTTAGCAGGTCTTAATGGAAACCAAACAGTTCTTTTCGGCATCTATATTCTTAACAGCCTCAGTCAAGTGCCCGTGTGGTTAAGAAAACTGCACCAACAAAAACATTTTTCCTAAATATTCTAACACAACATGAAATGACCATTGCTAATTCAAAGAAGCAGACATATTTCTTAAAGGTTGAAGAGAGGTGAGTCTTTCACAAGATTCCACCCTCAGGCCACATTTGAACAAGTATATAATCATCCCCCTAGCAAGGTTTTGTTTATCTGGCCATTAAAAAAAATTTTTTTTTTTTTTTTAAGTAACTTTTACTTTCGACTCTCTGAATAAGCACTGTTTTTCCAGCTGTGTAATCTAAGGAGGGCACGGGAGGAAAGTTTCTTCCCCAACTTTGCTTGGGGTAAACTGCACACAGAACCGTTTCTTTAGCCTGTTTTATCCCACACCTGTTTGGATATGAGCTGGTTTCTGGTATCTAAACATACCATTGCCTGCCAGTTGCTTTATCTGCAGAGTCTCAGGCTTTCGCTGCAAATGTTTCTTATTAACTGCGAAAGAAACACCAATTTCTCCATGAATGTTATTAGTGAGAAATAAAATAACTTAGTATTCGAGTCACTTAATTGTGACTTACTGCAAGCATGCTATCACTGAAGAAATATATCCCAGGGATCCATCCAAAATAAGGTAGAGACCATTTCACCGTCCTTGGGGCAAAGGGGGGGGAGAGGAGAAAAGTATTTTTGCATAAAATCCTCTAGTAAAAACTTTTTATAAAGCCCCTTATTTATTTTAAGCTAATATGTTGGAAGAAAGAGGGAACATTGCCAATTATAGATTATAATATACCATTTCACCCACTATGGAAATTCAGGGGCACATAGGTGGCAGTCTTAGAATTGGGGTAAAAACCCTGATTCCAACTACATGGCCTTTTCTGGATCATACAAATTCTAGGTACTTCTCTTATTATGTCACTGAAATGTGGGTCTTGATACCACATGGCTCCGTAGTAGTGAGATAATTAAATCAACTCATAATTGTTGAAGAGCTATTATGATATAAGCCTTATGCAGAGACAAAGTCCCCATACCCAGGAATTCACATAAATGGCACATAGTAGGTCTCCATTAGATATTAGGGAAATATGAATATTTACACGTAGCTAACTCTAAAGCTAAGCTAAACCTGTACAGTTGAGATCTGAGAGTTTAAGTGAGGGAGCTAATTTTATCTTACAGCTAAAAAATCAGGTTGAAATTCTAGCTTAACAAACTGTATTCGTCATCTATAGCTGCTTAACAAACTCCCTCCAAAAACTAGTCCTTAAAATAGTAAGTGCTTGTTAAGTAACCCCAGTGTGGCTCAGCTGTGTGTCTCTGCCTTAAGGCATCTCTTAGGCTGCAAACCATTTGCTTTCCCAGGCTTCAGTCTCATCTGAAGGCTCAACTGGAGGGAGATATTCTTCTGAGTTCAATCGCACAGCAGCTGTTGGCATCATCCATTCTTTTGGAGCTGTTGTTCTCAGAACCTTCGTTCTTGGTAGCTGTTGGTTGGAGGAAGGCATTGCATCAGTTTCTTGACATGTGGGCCTCTCTATAGGGCAGCTGGCTTCTCTTAGCATGAGTCAGAGAACAAGAGAAACTGAGCATGAAAGAGGCCCCATTCCCTCTGTAACAATTTTTGAAGTGATGTATGATCACTTTTTCCATTATCTATTTACTAGAAGTGAGCCATTAGGTCCAGCGGACCCTCATGGGGAGTAGATACCACAAGAACATGAATACCCAAAGGCAGGGAGCATCAGGGGTCATCTAAGAGGCTGCCAGACACACAGTAGGTAAAGGAAACTGTAAGAGGTAAAGAGCTGGCCAGTAGCTTCAACTATATTTCAGCATGATGCACCTGTTTCCAAAATGTCTCAGCTCCCTGACAGCTTGGCAGCCTCATCCACATCTATATTAGAAACTTCTGTTTCATCTACAGAGAAAATACGCTGGAACTTAGTTATCATGATGACCCTCAAACCATTTCATGCACTTGTCTTTAAAGAGAAGCCATCATAACACCTGGAAGCTTCCCACTGTGTCCTGAGATGATGGAGTTTGGATAACATGGCCCCAACCTTAGGTCCTTGGGAGTTTCTCATTTTCCTCTGCCTTAAGCTCTCTCTTATCTTTTGAAGCCTCAGTTGTGAAATGAGAATATCCAGCAATGCTTAGCCCATGGAGCTGTGAGGATTAAATGACATTAGCAGCTCACTGGTATATGCATTGAGAATCTTTCAGCTGCCAGGTCCGCTACTCTCCAAAGCTCTCATTTCTACTTGCTGAAATTTGGAATGTAGCAAAGAAGACAAATGATGAATGTTAGGTAACCTAATTATTAGGCCAATTATCATAAGGGGGAAGCAACAGTAGGATTATCATATGGAGCATGGGTTACTATATGGACCAATCAGAATGGATGTTGGCTTTAACCCCAGATCCATGATGGAAGTCTACTATGGTGTCAGACAACAGACCTTTAGTTGCTTGATCATGGAAAAACAGAAGGGCAGGTGGAAGTGTCCCAGAGAGGACCAGTGTGGCCAGACCTTGGCATTAGAGGATCAGAACAGTAGTGAAATGTCAACAACTTCCAAAGTATTGTCTCTTGATATTTTAACCAGTGTAGATTCAGTGAGGTAGACAGGTTTGCTGTTTGCCATCAGCTCTGAGAATGAGCATTGTGGAAACTTCAGAGTACAGAAAGTCTTCTCTAATGAAGAGACTCTAGGACAGATCTGGAAGATAATAAGTAGAGGTTGTAAAAGTGAAAAAGAAAGGGGGAAAACATGTCAGGACAAGAGAACAGCATGTGCAAAGACCTTGAGGCTGGAGAAGCCACAATTTATACAGAAATCCAAGGCCAATGTTCAGAGATGCTAATGCAGAGAGAACAAGAAAGAGGCTGGGGTCACTCAAGGTCATATGAAAGACTTAGATTTTGATTTGACAGGCTCAAAAGTAAAGAAGCCAAGGAAAGGATTTAAGCAAAGGCATCATATTATCAGATTTTGATTCTGATCCTAGCACATCATCAACATAAGTGTTAGTAATTTTTTTTTCTGTGTCCCATTGCCATCTCAAACCCAAGACATAGACAAAGAACAAGACATTTGTTTAGGTCTGCCCTCTTGGGTGACATAAACAAAGCTTCTGGACCTTTGTATCCAACCCACCAGGGTCTGGGCCCAAGTCTCCAGAACCAGTCAGGCAGCACAAAGGATAGTATAGCAACCTACCCACCCACTCCTCCTCCCTCACTGCACTTGTTGGAGAAATCTTTTAAAGAGACTACTACAAATCTTAATATTTTTAGATGACTAAAAACTTGAGCATTGTACTAAATCTTGATGGAACATCAGTGAGGACAGGAAACAGAACTTAGCATTTCTTAAAGATCAATACGCCAGTCACCTGACTTCCAACATTCTCTTTAATCTCTACAATATCTTCTCCAGGGTAAGATTATCGTCCCACTTCTCAAATGACAAAAATGAGGCGCAGAGAGATGATGAAATCCAGGTTAGCTAATGAATGTTTACTCCAAAACCTATTCTATTCTTGTCTGGAATAGAACTTTCTTAGATGACCTCGGTGTAGGGCAGGGTTTTAATACTATTCTCCTGGAAGGCTGGACACTTCTCTGTTGTGGGGGGCTATCCTGAGTGTGGGGGGATGCTTAGCAATGCCCCTGTGCCTACTTAATAGATACCAGCAGCACTACCCCAGATATGACAATCAAAAATATCTCCAGATAGTGCTAAATGTCCCGTACAGAGAAAAAAAATCTACTACTAGTTGAAAACAATCTGTATGGAGTTAACACCCATTGACTTTACTACAGAGTGAACAACAATTAACCCTACTGTTGTGACACTCACGACAACAAGGCATTTATATACAGAGCCGCTAAGGATGGCTTGTTCTGTTTTTCCATTGGCCAAAGCAGGTTATGTGACTGGACCCAACTTCAAATCTGAACTTTTACCCAGCTTCCTAGAGATTTTGAGGCATTCTAAAATCTGAGGCCTTCAATTACAAAGACAGAAATCAAGGCAAAGGAGGAATCAGAATAAAAATTTAGACAATGTCCATCATTAGGAAGCAGGAAGTATATAACTGGGAAAGAGAAATGAAGGGAAAGCAAAAGTGAGTGAGCATGACCACAACCCGTTGGATCCGCTCAGCATCCAAGATCTTAATTTTCCCACGTAATGTATGTAGTCTTGTTTTTCTATGTCTTGGAGGTGACAAGCTCCTTAGTTTGCTGTCTGACACAGAAAGCCCTACTTCATTTTCTTCCAAGCCCCACATGGAACCTGCCCTCATAAAATGGGTTTGGCATGCATTGATTAGGCTCCTACTGTATACACCAACTTGCGCTGAAGTTGGGGAACATAAAAATCAATAGGGTGTAGTCCCTGCCCTGGAAGCTTCCACCATCTGGTGTGAACGACCCATGATGATGGTGACAATGACAGTAGTCCATGTGCTGAGAAGCCATCGAAAGGGGGATTGTGCAAGGTCAACCAAGTCACCAAAGAGGTGTGGAGTGAGTGCCCCAAGGATGCAGGGAAGGGTGGAACTTGGGGAATAAACAGGAATTTGCTAAATAGACAAGGTAGATGTGGAGTGTTCCAGGCAGAGAAGCATGTGGGAAAGAAAGCTGAGATCTGATCCGTGGAGCCCACGTGGGCTTTGTGCAGAGTTACTGGGCATGATGAATGTGGACAGGAAGAAGAGGATGGAGAACAGGCCCCGGGACTGTGGGTGGAGCCCAACAGACCCGGCCTATACAGGGCCATCAAGGCGGAACGTGGGCAAGTCTGGAAAGAGAGCTGCCCCCTCCTCCCATGCTGCCAGGGCCTCCAGCACCTTGCAGGGCAGTGCCAGGACAAAGAGAAAGGAAGCCAGCAGAGCAAGTCCTGGCACCCCCGCCCTGTGACTCACTGTTGGCCCTCAGAGCTCGGGTCTTTGCCGAGAAGCCCGGAGCTGCTCAAGGAAGCTGCTGGGAAGTGAAGCCTGGGCTGGGCTGGACTCCCTCTGCCCTCCCTTCCCCACACAGAAGCTAGGGCAGGCTGGCCCTGCTGGGCCCTGTGGCTCCATCAGATGCAGGAGAAGGTCAAGGGGCATTTCAGCTGAGGCTGAGCTCAGGGCTAAGAGGCCAACTGGTCTAAGATGGGGAAACCGAATCCTGGTGAAGAAAGGGACTTGCCACAGCTGTCCCATGAGATTTGAGCAGAGCTTGCAAGCACCCCCTGACCTCCCCACAAACAGCTGGTGTGTCACGGAGAGTCTCTGTCCTGTCAAATGAGAACAAAGGAGATGGACTTGCTTAAGAATTCAGGCTTCAAGTTATTGTGGTGGACTGGATGGTCCAGCTCAGAGGCCAAATCCGGACTTGTCCATTCACGTGGTGGCCACGGCTGCTTGCACATTGCCATGTGCAGTTGAGTCTTTGCAGCTGAGACTACACAGTCCACAAAACCTAAAATGTTTACTCTCTGCCCCTTCAGAGATGAAAATGTGTTCACCCTCTGTCTAGCTGTAGCATGCTGAGAATCTCTAGGGAACTGATAGAAAAGAGTAGACCCCTGTGAGGTGGGACCCAGGAACCTGAAGGTTAGAAAGAGTCCCAGAGATTTTGATGAGGGTGCTCAAGACCACATTTGGAGAAACCTCAGCCCATTGCCTCCGGGGAGATGGGGCTGACTCTAAGAGCAGAAGCCCTGCAGTCTGGCCTCCCCTGGGCAGGAGGTGCCAGAAGCCCTGGTCTCCCCTGGGCAGAAGGTGCCAGATCCTTTACCGAAGTTCTCCATGCAGTTCCCAGGCCGGAGCTCCTCCAGCTCCCAGAGAAAAGCCCCAGGAGGCTCCGCAGAGTCACCTCCAAGCCTATGGAAGGCACAGAGCAGTGGCCCCAGAGGCATGACCCTCTCTTGCCAGCACTGTGGCTCTACCAAAGTCATTTTCTTCCTGGGCCTTAACATCCTCACCTATAACATGAACCATGTGGACTCTGTGTGTGCTCAGATGTCTTTCTGCTCTGTGATTGGAGATCTAACAGAGCCAATGACACGCTAGCACCATCACCCCTGTGATGTTGGCAGAACACCACGAGAGCAGCAGAGTGACTCAGCGCCTGCTTTCTAACTCCCAGCCTCCACAGCCAGCAAGGCTCAGGAAAAGGGACTAAAGGGAAAGTGGGGGCTAAACTTTGTGTAGGAAAACTGAACATCCTTCACACCAGCAAGCATTTATTAACACTATTAACCATTGGATCCCTCGTGGATGTCGTTTTTTCAGAACGTATTATAAGCCCTGAGAGTACAAGGAAGTATTATAGCAGGTTCTGCACCGAGGAACTTGCACAACTGATAAGCTGTGATCCTTTGGTGCCTACAGTACCCATGGCTCTAATTTGGCTGTGTTTTTCAGAAAAAGTAAGGAATATAAATGTTTTGTGCTAATCAAAAATACTGGAGAGTGTTTTGAGGTTATTAGTGTTAGATACAAAAATAATCACAATATCTTCAATATCCACCCATCAGACTGGTGCATAATAACTAAAATGAAGGACTTTCAAACCAGCGAATGATGTGTAACCATCTACAATTACATCTACTGGGAGGTCTCTCAACATCAAAGCTTTGCTGACATTGGGAGCTGGATGGAGCTTTTCTAGAGGGAAGGGCTCTGCCCACTGAAGGCTGTTCCACTAGAAGCCCCGAGCAGACCCCCTCCTCCCTGTATCACACCACTAATTATGACAACTAAAAATATTTCTAGACATTGATGGGTGTCCCCTGGGGAAACAAAAATTGCCCCTCCTTGAGAGGTATTAGTCCACAGTTAATTTTCAAGAGTTTTGGAAATTATTTATACTATTATAGATAAGAAAAGCAAAAAAAAAAAAAAAAAAGAAAGAAAGAATAAGAAAATTGGACAGACAGTATGATTCTTCTCTATGGAAAAGAATAGCAGGTGATGAGAAAAAGAGAAGGAGAAAAGAAAGATGAGAGAAAATAAAAAGAAATCAGGGATTTAAAAAAAGACAGAAAGGAAATAGCACAAAAGTTTAAAAGTAATTTCCCCAGGCCACCCCTTCTGGGTCCGCTCCACTGTGTTGGAAGTTTTTCTATCCTCTAATAAACTATTGTTCTATCACTTCCAAATAAAAATAGTTTCTTCTGGGGAGTGATATGATAATCTGAATGTTCCACAGTGATTCTATATTACTTTGATAATCAGGAAGAGGCTGTAAAGTAAGCAAGGTGAAATACTGAGAAAGTACACAAAGATAGACATTATTACTGATTTATTTAGGTGGCTATTTTGCCCAATGTGTATTTTCTTGGGCTTCCTGTTTCTGAGAGTTGCATCTTTATTCAGATTCATCTCAGGCCTGTGCTCACGGGCCCCATTTCTGTGCTGCTGGGCCTGGGGCTGTTTGGCAGGATGTCTTAGCTGTTCAGTTACAAGGGGACAGTACCCAATCCTCAGCTAATAGTCGGGTCCAATGAAGTCACATGAATATTGATGCAAACTTCTGCTGACTCATCTCCATTGACCTATCCTAGTGGCCCTCAGAGCTTCCTAGAATCTGCCCCAGTAATTTCTGAGAGGCTTCATGAAAGGTCTTAAGGGATCTTAAAATCTTCCTTGAGACTCAGTCTGACCAGGTGTCGGTGACCTTTGTCCAAAGGTCAAAGGGAGGCGGCCCCTAACACAGGTGCCTCCTTCATCCTGATGCAGGTCTGCACCGATGCTGCTTTTCCCAGGGGCTCCTTTCAAATCAAAACCGTGCAATTTGAATGACCCACAGCCTCCTGGCCATTGTGTAGGCTGAGTTGTAACTGTGAATTCCCCTTATTAACCGATGCTGCTTTTCCCAGGGGCTCCTTTCAAATCAAAACCGTGCAATTTGAATGACCCACAGCCTCCTGGCCATTGCGTAGGCTGAGTTGTAACTGTGAATTCCCCTTATTAACTCCTTAGGAAAATTATATATCAGTAATCGTAGTACTTTGGAAGCCAAGGCAGGTGGATTACTTGAGCTCAGGAGTTGAAGTCGACCAGCCTGAGCAAGAGTGAGACCCCATCTCTACTAAAAATAGAAAAATTAGCCAGGCATTGTGGTGGATGCCTACGGTCTCAGCTTCTTGGGAGGCTGAGGCAAGAGGATCACTTGAGCCCAAGAGACTGAGGTTGCTGTGAGCTGTGATGATGCCACGGCACTCTACCCCAGGCCACAGAGTGAGATTCTGTCTCAAAGAAAAGGAGAGAGAGAAAAAAAAAAGCAAGTAAGGAGAAGGCCCCTTGATACCACAGGTCACTTCTGAGTGCTTGTGTGTGGCTCCAGAGTGATGGAGAACAGCTGTCCTGAGAAGCCACCTGCGTGGACACCCTTTGCTAGCCATGCATCTCAGGTGACTTATGCATTTCTTTAATGACAGGACAGTATGTGTGTTTCTTATTTCTTTATTCCCATGTCATCCCCAGTCCCTGCAGAATCCCTCAAGATCTAAACCCTAAAGGATGGCTCACTGCACCCAGAAGTTTAACCAGTGTTAAGAAAAAATTACCAAAGGATCTTTCTGGGCTCCTTATAGGTATTGAATGTACAGGTGATGCCAAATAAAACCAATCCATTGATAAGCCAAAGTCAGAAGACAGAACAAGAAAAAGTCTGTAAGATTCCAGATAAAAGTTAGCTTCACAATTAGATTACAATTTTCTTCATTTTTTTTTGAATTTTAGAATATTAGGAGGTACACATAGTTTGTTTATAGGCTTTTTTCCCCACAAATTGAGTCGACCTCCTAACCGAACACCCCACCCCGACAGTGTGCCCCATACCCAATAGGTGTGAAGTTACCCATCCCACCTCCCTCTCTCCCAGCTTGATTTTCATTGAGATTCAATCCCGTGCGTGCCCTGAAGTGTTAATCGATCAGATCCAACCTGGTGTGGAGTACCTGTGTTTCTCCATTCCTGTGATGATTCACTTAGAAGCATGGTCTCCAGATCCATCCAGGCTGCCCAAAAGATCCAAGATCACCGTGTCCCATACGGCTGAGTAGTACTCTGTCTTAGGCACACAGCACATTTCATTCATCTATTCATGTATGGTGGGTACTTGGGTCAATGTTTTGATTAAAGGAAAATGAAGAAAACGTTTTATTTGTAATCAATATATGGGAGAAATGAAAAACCTGCTTTTCTTAGTGACTATGCTGATCCTAGGCAAGAAAGGAGGAAAAAAATAGAAAGGGAGGAGAGAAAGAGGAGAGAGAGATTGGGGAGGAAGGGAGGAAGGGAGAGACAGGACGGCCTTCTTCACTAGATGCAAGCAGCTCAATATTTAGGGCTAATGATAATGTTAAAGGCCCGTAGAAATGTCTTACTTGTATTTTTCTTTAAAATCAAAGGGGAAAAGTGAATATAATAATAATAAATGCGTCCTATCAGATCCTGCCTGCGCTATATTTTACACCAATGCGGTGATAAAACATAATTTGTATTTATTTGTTATTATTTCAGTGGAGAAAGCTGTCCAGAAAAAATCAAGCATGCCTAGGGCCTGCAGAAGTCATCATCACAATCCCAGGGAGGAGGAAAGAGGAGGGGTGAAGGAGAAGGACCTGGAGGGGAGGAGGGGACACAGGAGAAAAAGATAAGGGGAGATAAGATTGTGAGATTTTGTGCTTGGTAGTTCCCACATGGTTATCTAGTTAGGAGAGCCCAGTTTGGAGACTGGGATACAATTACCAAAAGTTGTATTTTAACAGTCTAGTGATCATTAACACGCTGGGGAAAGATTCACGAAGGCCATGAGTTACTTTAACTCAGCCCGTGTTTCCTAGTCTCCAGGGTGGCACGCTTGTGGGATTAGATTCCTTAAACCCTTTCAAGTCCTATTTATGATTCTTAAACTTTAGGGTAGCTGCAGAGGAAAAAGATTCTTCACCTTTAGAGGGTCTGGCTTTTTGTGCCGAGCGTTATAATTGCTGAATCCAAGTCCTCTTTCCATGAAAAGGGACTGGTGCTCACTGAGGAACTTAGAAAGGTTCTGGCCTTCTTAGGTAGCTCCCACCCTGTGACACTTGTGCTGTTTTTATTTTCAAGACCCATGCTTGGCTTCCCCTCCCCCCTTGCAGACCCAGGGCAGGGAGCCCCGAGAAGCAGCTGTCTTTGGAAAGCTACTTCTCTGGAGTCCCTGAGGCTCTGTCCAGTGCCAAGGACAAATAGTAATGTCAGTGACAAACTAGCCCATCTAGTCTGCTATAGCCTCCATGGAGAATTTATTACAAGAATGTGTCCAGGGTTCAGTGGCTCATGTCTACAATCCTAGCACTTTGGGAGGCCAAGGCAAGAAGATCACCTAAGCTCAGGAGTTCAAGACCAGCCTGAGCAAGAGTGAGAGCCCCCATTGCTACTAAAAATAGAAAAATCAGCCAGGTATTGTGGTGGGCACCTGTAGTCACAGCTACTTGGGATGCTGAAGCAGGAGGATCTCTTGAACCCTAGAGTTTGAGGTTGCTGTGAGAGAGACTGATGCCACGGCACTCTACCCAGGGCATCAGAGTGAGACTCTGTCTCAAACAAAAAAAAGAATGTGTCCATCTGAGTTTGACTAGAATATGATATAGTACTATGAGACCTAGCTCAGCCATTTAATTTATGGCTAAATATTAGGTACCTTGCTCTGTGCCTCAGTTTCCCCATTTGAAAATGTGACAAGCAGCACCTTCTATGCAAGACTCTTATCAGGGTTAAAATTAAGTTATATATATGAGGCACATAGCACATGCTTGGCCAGTACTGGGTTTCAATCAGATGGTAACTGCTATCTCTACTGTTGTTATATAATTTTCAGTTCTTCTCTTTATTCTCAAAGAAATATCTATTGCACAAAATTTGAAATTATTAGAAAGTGTAAAAAGAAGAAAAGGAAATTACCCATAATCACCCTATCCTAGAGGCAACCAATTGACATTTTGGCCTACCCTCATCCTACTCCTTCGTTTGAATGCATTTCAGATACAAACTATTAAAACTAAGGTATCGCAAAACCCAATTGTGTTCTTATTCACCAAGCACCACAGAATTACACAGTGTGTCATTAAAAGAGGTGTGATTTACGGTGGCAACTAAAATAATAAAGACTTAAGGGAAAATATCTGACAAAAATAGACACAATATTTATGGAAATGAAAATGTTACCTATGTCGTAAAAGAAAAATCTCAGTATATGAAGGTGCAGATCATGAATACGAGTGAGCAGGTTACAAATTGAAAGTTCATTCCAAATGACTCTATATTTAAATTCAAAGTAATTGCAGTCAAAACCCCAACAAGGAACTTGAGATGATGTTACTCAAATTTAATATGAAAGAAACAAGGGTAGTCAAGACCACTTTGAATTAGCATGACAAAGTAAGAAACTTACCAGGTATCATGGTTAATTATAAGTCCTCAGCAATCATGGCATCATTTAAGGAGAAAAAAATAGACCAGTGAAATTGCACAGAAAGCTCTAAAACAGATCTAAGCATTTATACAAACGCAACCCAGAATATAATGGGCACAGAAATGGGGGGGGGGATGAACTTTGTCATCAAGGCACCTACCAGCTGGTTTTTCAAAGGAAGATAAATAAAACGGATGGCTTCCTCACTACACACACACAAAATTAATTCCAGACGAATTAAGCCCTACATGTGAAAAGCAAAATTAAAAAAAATTAATAGAATTCATAGAAGATTAGTTTTATGCCTTGCGATAGGAAAAGAATTCTCAACCGTGACTCAAAAATGCGTAATCCCAAAAGGAAGTTATGAATGAATTGATGGGCTTTATTAAAATTTGACAATTCTATACATAGCAAAAGACATTATGAACAATTTGACAATTCTATACACAACAAAAGACATTATGAACAAAACCAAAGGGCCACAGAGATGTTAGCAACACAGATATCTACCAAAGGGTTGATATCCAGAATATTGAACAGTCAACAAGCAAAAGGCAAAGAAGCTGATAATAGAATGAGCAAAATATATGAGTAGGTAAGTTGTAGAGCAGAAAATCTGAAAGGCTGACAAGTGAGTGAGAAGGTGCCCAGTCTCCCTAGTGATACTAGAAATGCAAACCAAATCAGCACAGGGACATCCCCCCACACCCACAAGATGGTCTCGGTAAACAAGACTAAGCACGCATCAGCAAGAACACAAAACCAAAGTAAATTCTCCTGCTTTCCTGTTGGGAGTGTAAATTTTCATGATCACGTTGGAAGGTAATTGTGGAAATCCTAGCAGAATTAAAGATGAACATAACGGATATCCAGCAATTTCACCGCTAGGAATATGCCCCAGAGAAAACTTTGTACTTATATCTATGATCTATGGGTATGAGCGTGTTTACTGCTATAAACTGTAATCTTACAACAGCCCAAAATGGGAAGGCCCCCGACGCCCATCAGCAGGAGAATGGATAAATACATTGGGGTGTCTTAATGTCGGGAAATACTCCTCAACAGAAAAAATGGACCAACTAAAAATGGATGTATCAAAATGAATTAATCTTCCAAACATAATATTACATAGAAAAAGAAAATTGCAGGAGATGGTTCGTTCCATAAGGCTCAAACACATAAACAATACTATTTCGCTACATAGGGGCATTTATGTATTTAGTAAAAGTATAAAATCATTAGGTAGATTAATAATCATGAAATTCAAGGAAGTTACTTCTGGGAAGAGAGAAGAATGGAAAGAGAGCAGTTCAATGGATTTCAACTGTCATTGTAACAATGCACGATTTGGGGGGAAAAAAATGAATGCAGGCACAGTAGAATAAAAAGTTTTAACAGAGTTGGGTGAGGCTGCATTGGATAAGTTATATTATTCTCTGCATTTTTCCGTGCACTTAAACTATTTCCTAATATCCCAAATATTTATATCACATCTTTCCAAGCATATTACAAATGTCTGTTACAACTGCAGTTGAAGAAATAAAACACAATTGTGCATAAATGTATCCAGGGAAAGGCACATGGGTAGAGAAATCACTTCTCAGCAAGGAAAATTGCTACATGGAGATTAAGATTTTTCTTCTCGACTGGCTGATTTGCTTTGCCACCTTGTCATATTCAGTTGCGAGCCATGGGTAGCAAGTCTCATGATGTGGAGGAACCCAGAGTCACATTTGGCCCCCTCTCCCAGGCATCTATGGAGTCTGCGTGTTCACCCAACACCACCACCGATAACACAAACGAAAACTACTTGGAGCACAACCAACACAAACAAGATGTATGTGGTGTGATGTGCACTTGCTCAAGGTGATTTGGTCCCTGACACTGAAACAAGGAGGGAAGCGCGACCAGTCTCAAGCCTTGCACTGTCCAAGAGGCAAAGCCAAAGAGCTTTTTGAGGGAATAAAGCCATTCCAGAAAGAAGAGATCCTGACCCGCACTGTCTGCATTCCCTATTCATCACATTTCTATTCCGTTGTCTCCATTAACTGTGTCACTGTTCAAGGATACGCTTGGCCAGGCAATGATTATACATTCCGGAAACTTCCCCAAAGGCCCACCACCAGCTCTTCCCTGGGAAGCATCAACCGGTGACTGGTACCCTAAGAATCTTTGAATCTTTACTATTTCCCCAATTCCTTGGGTGGAAAGAAAACATGGCCTGTCTCCCTCAACTTGAAATCCTATGAATAATACCAAGAACTGGCATTCAAAAAGTCCTAAAGATTGTGTATTTATTGTCTCACCACATCTTTAAAATAGCTACACATGTTTAACACTGGTATCATTCCCATTTTACGTATAACAAAACCAAGGCTTGAGTCGCTTGTCCAAAATGTCACCCCACTAATAACTGTCCGGAGCAGGACTAGAATTGGATCAGTACGTACCTTCAGTGTCTGAGTTCTACAACCAGTATGTTCTATTAGAAAAAAAAACAAACAAAAAACAATGTGGTTCATATTCTGACCAAATCATTGGTTCTGGACTCCATAAAGGGAAGAGGCTTTGCCATTTCTCTGTCTTGGATGTGAGTTCCACAGACAGCTGTTCTGAACCCAGCCCTGTAGTTCTGTGGGGTTTGTAACCTCACCCACAGCCCTCTTTAACCCAGCTGCTTCTGTCCAACACCACCCTCAGAAGAAAGGGTGGCCCAGGGTGCTCCCGGTCCCCACCATGAAGGCAGCCTGGAGCCACAGAGCCAGCCCCGGGACCGTTTGGCAGGCTGGGCCACGCGGTTGTGGGCCAAGGTTCATGCAGGGGTGCAGAGTGATTTGCAATCAGTTGGGAGTGATTGCACATTGTCTCTCATCGATAGGCATGAGGGAGCCCTGACGGGATAATGAGATGCAGCTGACGGAAAATCGCAGCTGACTGTCGCCAGGGAGCGGGGCTTGCACAGCCCTGCAGTGTTGCAATCCAGTCCTCCCCACTGCAAAGGCCAGGAGCAAATCGCTGGAATTTCAATGCTAAACCACCTGCAGTGCCCAGGGAACCGGACTGGAGGGTCCACCAGTTAAGTAGTAGATAATTGGCTTAAGAGTAGGATACAGGGGATTCCTCTGGACAAAACACAGACCCTCCCAGGCTGGAGCTCCAAACAGCTTTTCTCCAAGTAGAAAGCAGCTCTGGCAGCCTCAGGAAAGGACAGGAACACAGGGTAACAAGGGATGGGGTCCCTTTCCCTTGCTTGGGCTCAGAGCAATGGCTTCTTCAACTTTGTGCCTTAGCTGCACAGGGCCAGAGAGCGATGCTGACTGTTCTTCTCGCTGTGCCCAGTGAAAGAATCCGTTTAAACTATCTTTCCACGGATCAGTTGGCTAAGGGCCACCTTGAGCCCTGCTTAGCCTTCTGTTGTCAAGGCAAAACAGCTGTTTGCTTAAATTGAGGTCTCCTCCTTCCATGACGGCCATTACCGCCTCCCCAGTAAGAGATAATGGGCTTGAATTTCCCAAGCAGTTGTGACGCGTTTGAGTTTTGACTCTCCCTGTAAAGACCATCCATGAGAGCCCTATCCAGCTTAATCTTCACAGTAATTACCATTCCCCATGGATGTGCACAGAGGTCCCTAATACATGAACATGTGACCGTGAACCCAGTTTGGACACATACCATCTCCATCTCCTCCATCTAGGCTGCATTCCCTGGACTAACTCGCTAGACACATTTATAATAAAGGAGGTGAAACCGGACCAGTCGGTGATCGGTTAGTGAATGCCTAAAAAAAAAAAAAGAAACAGTGCAGTGAGTTGAAATCAACCCAATGCTTGTTTAAACCAGTTGTTTTGTTTTGCTAACAGCTCTCAACATTACTTTTTTTTTTAATTCAAACAACCATATATGCATAGCCAGTTGTGGGAAATGATGCACATGGATTGATTCTGTTTAGACTTTACCCCGTCCCCCTCCCATAGTAACCTCTTGGGAATTATAGCGTCAATCACAAGCAGGATATTTTGATATTCATGTGTGACTTGGTTTGAATGCTTGGTCCCCTCCAAAGCTCATGTTCAAATTTGAACCCCAGCTTTGAAGTGGGGTCTGGTGGGAGGTGTTTGGGGTCATGGCGGTGGAGTCCTCAAGAATCATTTGGTGCCCTGCCCACCCTAATGAGTGAGTTCTCGCCTTATTAACTCACAAGTGAGCTGGTCTTTTAAAAAGCCTGCTGTTGCCTCTTTTTGCTGCTTCTCCCGCCGTGTGACACACCTGTCTCCCTCTTCACCTTCCAGGTTGATTGGAACCTCCCTGAAGCCTTCATCAGAAGCAGACTCTGGCTGGATGCCTCTTGTACAGTCTGCAGAATGGTGAGTTGGATAAACCTCTTTTCTTTATAAATCACCCAGCCTTGGGCATTCCTCTACAGCAGTGCAAAACGAACTAATCCAGTACAATTCACTGATTCTCAGACATCCCCTGTTTTACTGGTTTGTTCCGTGCAATTTTCTCTCATGGGAGGGCTCCTGGACCCAGCACCAGGGTCCAGTTAGCAAATAGTCCCATCATCACGAGGCTGCCTGCCTACTGCCCTGTATTAACTCAGCTTCCTGAGTCTGCCCCCAAACACTGGCGACCACCGCCAGTGCATTATTCCTCTTTTATAATTTTCTTACTGCAGGAGTGCTTTACACAGGGAATCACGGAGTGTGCAACCTTTGTGTTTGTCTGTGTTTGCGCTCAGCATAAGTATCTGGATTCATCCAAACTGATGAGCATATCAATAGCTGGCTCCTTTTTATTACTAAGTCGTAGTCCGCTGGGTGGATGTATTGCTGTTTGATCATTCACCTGCTGAAGAATATCGGGTTTACTTCCAGTTTGGGGCTATTTTGAATAACGAAACATTCATATGTAAGTTTTTGTGTGAACATACATTTTTATTTTTCTGGGATGAATATCCAAGAGTATAATGGCCTTGTCTTTTGGTAATCACATACGTAGTAGTATAAGAAATTGCAAAACTGCTTTCCAGAGTGTCTGTACTATTTTACATGTCTACCACAAATGTATGAGTGATTGGTCAGTTTCTCTGCATCTTCACTAGTTTTTGGTGTTGTTGCTTTTTTTTTTTTTTTAGGCATTCTGGTAAATGTGTAAAGGTATTTCACCTTGGTTTTAATTTGTACTTAACCTAGTGGCTAATAACTTGAACATCTTTTCATGTGTTGGTCAGCCATCTGTGTGCCCTCTTCTATAATATAACAATTCATATATTTCACCCATTTTCTTAATTGGGTGGCTTGTGGTTTTTTGGTTTTTTGGTTTTTTTTTAATTGTTGAGTTTTGCACATGTTCTAAGTATTCTAAATACTAGTCCTTTGTTAGATATGCGATTGTAAACCTTTTCTTCCATTCTGTGGCTTGCTTTATTATCCTTTCAACGGGCTTTGAACTGTGATGGAGTACAGTTTACCAATTCTTCTTCAATGAATGATATTTCTGGTGTCCAGTCTAAGATATCTTTGACTAGGCCATGAGCCTAAAAAATTTCCCCCAGTATTTTTCTAGAAGTTCTAGGTTTGCATTTATAACCATGGTCCATTTTAACTTCATTTTGGTGTAAAGTATAAGGTTGAGAGTGTTTATTTATTTCCGTTTGCCTGTCTGTGTCCAATTGCTCCCACACCATTGGTTGAAGAGATTATTCTTTCTCCATTTCTTTTCCTCTGTTGAATTTCGTTTGCATCTTTATCAAAAAGTTGGCTGGGCATATTTATGTGGGTAACCAGTTTATACGTGAAATAGAAATTTGCAGAATAATATGTACAACACGGTCTCATTTTTACTGGAAAATAGACATGTTGACAATGATTTTTATTTGTGATTACTTTTGGAACTGATGTGGAAGGATTTTTACCTTATATATTGAAAGGTAATAAGTATTTTATTTATTACAGGACATTATTCTCAGAAAGGTAGAGTGTGTATTTTATAATTAAGGAGCCATTGTAATACCAATACAATAATGATGATCATGATAACTAAAGTCACGAATGCTTCTAAATCCAGACACGGTCCTTAAATGCTTTGCATACATCTAGTCACTTAACGATCACAACAAAACTTTGAGTTAATTCCTTGTATTTTTCTTTTCTCATGTGACATAAGGAAACCGTCTTTACCTATATGGTCTGTCTAACAAGGGTACCAGTGAACTTTTCTAGAACTAGAGTATAAATGTTTTAACACAATAACTAAGTAAATGACACAAAGTCTATGTTAACCAGT